>JACONP010000096.1:0-32699 GCA_016624345.1 Platycodon grandiflorus
AGCTACAATTCGACCTATCGGGGAGTCAACAACAGTTAAGAGCATTAATTGCTCTTAAATTCAAATTAGAAGATCTCCAGCGGCTCCAAGCTTCCTCCCTGCATATAAAAGAGACTCCATTCTTTGCATTTAACATACTTCAACAACCCCAACCGAATCTTCATAGTCTTCAAGTTCTTACAAGCTTACAAGTCCTATCTGCATACTTACATTGAAGAGCTTCATACTTAGACTCCTAGTCCATTAAAAGCTCTTCATTGATTGCAACACCTAGCTTTTCATAGCTCACTAGAATTGTATCTTATTGATATCAATTCTCCCCACAAACACTTGGTCAACAAAATTTTTACACACAATCCATTAGAAGATTTAGTTTGTAAAATATCTAGTGGAAAAACTTAGTACCACGATTTTCAAATCCAAAGTTGACCACTTTGGTTGTGGGCCGTAGCACTTATTTATAAGTGTGAACCATATTAAATATTACGTCTATTTGTGTGTGATTGTGAATTGATTGTGTTGCTTTAAATTTCGATTTCCAATCTGGTAAACCTGATCTTGTCACCGCCAAGATCGGCCATTCTAACTTGTCACGTGCTTCCAAGACTTCCTTTCTTAAACTTTTAAAATCCTAGTGAAGTAAGATTTTTTGAATCAATTTCAAAAATTGGACATAGGCTATTCAACCCCCTTCTAGCCTATATTGAGCAACCTTGGACCTAACATAATGCATCTTTGAGAATCTTAAATCAACTCATCATGAGTACTGAGAAATAAACTAAAACAACTTTGAATGAATATGAGAGAGTCATACCTAGTTGTTGAAGTGTTGACTTGATCGATCTCTAGGATTTGTACTTAGTAACATTTTGAAAATTTTTGAATCGGTTTTATCATCTTGTAGATCTTAAGCGTTGGGTGAGTATATATGATAATAGAGTTTGAAGAAGAGAAGAACTCTATTTATACTCGGAGGAGCGAACGGATCATACAAATAAGTGAGGTTTTTTGTTGATCTTGTCCTTTCTTGTTCCCTAGGGAAATAACGTTGAAAGCTTTGAGGGAATAATATTTTCAAGGTCGATGAAATCTTTTGGTTGGTCAAATATATTTAGTTGATTTTCCGGAGAATCTTGAAAATTGTCTTTATTTTAAACGAAGTAGTCGGTCTTAAGTAAGCGTGCCTTAACCTTTAATAGACTTAGGATAGAGACAAGTCATTTAAAGGTATTACTCTATAAGTCGGCACATATAAGCGAACTAATGAAGTGTTTGTTGGCGATATGGAAGTTGACCCAACTAGGTTTTGAAATTGTTTAAAACCATTTTAGGTCAGGTGATATGGAAAGCGGCCGGTTCTTTGAAAAACATTATCATAAAGAAAATCATACAAACACCTAGATATATCAGAAGAGCATAGTATGATAAGACTTTATTTATGCGGCATGTCTGATAACAAGTTGTCAAGAGATTCAGCATACATGGGTGCTTGCATATAACAAAGTAGTTACTTACTTGTTTTGTGTATATGCTGAAGAGGTGATCTTTCTCAATATCTTGGACTCATCGGTAGACTTTTATAGGTTAGAGCCGTAGTCCGGTAGATATTGATTTCATATTATGCTTCTTTGAGTGAGTGAAGGGCGTAGAAAGTTATTCATCGTGTCAGCATTCCTCGTAAGTCGGCATCAGTTGATGTCTGGCGATGGAGATAGTAGTTGCATCTATGATTTTGGTCACATGGTAGGCCTTAAATACTCATAGAAAATTATTAGCAACATTTATAAGCTAAAAATAGCTCCAGAAATTTAATAATACAAATGAGACTTAATAAGCACATTACTTGAACGATTACTCAAAATATAGCTTATAGGTGTAACCCAAATTATATGAAATTAGGGACTAGGGTTACTTTCGCTTACCCTTTGAACATATCGCTTTAGTATTTGAAGAACTTGTTCGATGTTGAGCATAAGTTCATTGTGTGTATCTTTTAGGTAGAAGCTTTCCGTTGAAGAAGATCAGTTTCATCATAGATGTCCTTAGACCAAGAGCTAATATTCACAGTGATTTAGAGATGGCATAAATCGGATTTTCCTTGAATTACCTTTAAAGATCTTCTGATTTCATTTGCTTTAAACTTTTCAGTGATTAGTTACATATTTTCTCTAGATGGATAATTAGCAAAGTCTTCAAAAACTAAGTATCATAGAATGTAGAGATCAGCAGATTCCATGATAGGAAGTTTTTGACACTTAGACATGTCCAAAAAGATACTAGTAAGAACCTCAATTTTTTATGATACAAGATCACAAGTATTTGAACTGAGAAGCTTTCTCGAAAAGGTGTTAGATTGAGACAATCGTTAGCCTTATATCAAGATGACAATTTTTCAAAAGTATATAAGAGTAATTCATCCATTAAGTATAAAGTTGACACATTTGCTAGAGGATATGACATGGATTTGAAAATGGAATATTTTAAAACGAACATTATCTTTAGCAAGTCAAACTCTATATGACTATAGTACTTTTCTTCATAATATCAATTGAAGAATATATTTCTATCATATGAAAGATTTTCCTATATTAATCACACAGTCATCATAATAATCTTTTCTCACAACGTTTTGAAAACAAAAATGATTTTGGTTTGTAAAAGTATTTTCAAAATAGCTTCCAGATCTCTCAGTCAAAAGATTTTCAGAAATGAGGATTTTGAAAACAAATCTTTCGATTATGCATCTAATCGAAGCACGGATCTAAACTCTCAGTTGTCAAGCCCGGAATGAAGCTTCACAGTACTAGCTCTGATACCAATTATTAGGTCTATGAGAATGTGCTAAGAATATAGGCTAGAGGTGGGGTGAATAGCCTATATGACCTTTATTAAAGATTTCATCTAATTTAAAGATTATGTTGAAAGATAGTAATGAAATCATTAATAAGAATAGGTCAACTTCCTTGTTTAAGCAACACAACCGATATAGTGCTTCCAGCTGATGTTCATCAGCAGACATTAAGGTTAGCTGATATGAAGATATTGTTATACTTAGCTGGTATTGAAGAGTTTGAACATCTGAAGAATAAGTAGCATACAGTATAATAGTCAAGATTAAAGCAGCTGTAAGTAAATAGTTACATGTTTATTATAACAGCAAACTAAAATCTTGTATTAGATGCATCAATTACTTTCCACAACCAGATTGCATAAGTTATATATGTCATAAGTTACAGGAAAGATAAGTACAGGCTGTGTAATAAAATATGATTTATATTAAAATTCAGCAGAGGTTTGCTCAAAGACAAACATGCTTAGTACATCAACCTAGACTCTCTATACTAGTAATTCCTGGGGTAGAAGGAAAGTCAATTGGGATGCCGGGAAGACTCATAACTAGAACTCTAACCTTAGTAGTCCCTAATCCCCTAGGAAGGTGGACAAGAGAAGTAATAGTGTTAGAGTAATGTGAGAAGAGAATATAAGGCGTTGCTCAAATAACAAGTATTTGAACAACTGAGTGCTGAGCACTCGGCCAAAAGTGATGACAATTTATTGCACAATCGATAGCCCTTATAATGTAGTATAAGTCTGCCTATATAAATGCAGTATGGATTATTATACTCTGGTTCTTCATCGGACATCTTCAAGCTTGATCAGTCTTCAACGACTTGCAGGAAGCTTGGTCTCTAGTTGTGGATTTGAAGTGTAGCAACTGAAGAGACTGAGTCTTTCGAAGGAAGAAAGAACTCAAATCAAGAACGAAGTTCTTGATCAAGAAGAGCTTCTTCACCTTAGAAATTTCTATTTTCTCTCCTATAAAGTGTTTGTGCTTACACTTGTGTTTTCTCAGTCAGTGTGGTTACAGATTGAAAGTACATAGATCAACATCCCACCACACACTTGAATGAGAGAATGAGAGTCTTCTTTTATAGGCTGGAGAAGATGAAGTAGTCATTGGAGCTTGGATGAGTTTTGCCCGTAGTTTATCTAGATTATTAATGATCGGTGTATTTGTGGACCGCTGGGCAAAGACCTTACTTAAACTTTGTCTTGAAATCGCTCGTGATTCAGCCGGATGAAAGAGACTTGACGCAGGCACGGGATGTAGCGACCGTGTTTGGCCTTTATGGAATGTAGCCTTGAAGACGGGACCAATACACGAAAGCGAAATATCTTCGAATAATAGTGAAAGCACGGACATCGATGCGTATCTTGAGTTGTCAGGAAGATCTTGTAACGGATCTATTTTTGAACTGTAGCTTTGAGCAACAACCGATGTTCCTCTTGATGATTATCGCCTTTTTGTTGTTTCGATAAAGAGCATGGTCGATACTTGATCCGCATGTAAAACGCTGTGGTGAAGAATTTTAATCGCATGGCTAGTGGAGATATCTGGCGGTGAGACATTGCCGGTAGAGATGTCTGGTGAGACATTCCGGTAGAGATGTCACAGGAGACATTCCGTAGACATGTCTCGGGCGCTAGTAGAGCTAATCCATATGAAGAGTCATCTTTTTCTTCGTAAGACAAAGACTCGGACATATACAAAGACTTCCTAGTCTAATGACCTATGCATTGTTTCATCAAGCTGCCACACTAACCAGTACGCAGCCCTTTTAGCCACTTGTGAAACATGCGTTGTAATGGGAACAAGCAAATCACTGTGTTAAAATATGTAAACATATATATCAGCTGTTTCACAGGCATATTCTTACCACTTGCCCTATGAGGTTAATTCCCCATGTTGAGAAATGTTAAGGCGCTGTAGAATTATATAACATGTGAGGAGGCAAATGTTGTAGATTGGCAAACCTCTAACATTTATCGCAATGGCGCACCCATCTAATCAGTTTCTATTGTACGCCAGTAATTACCTTGTCGGATTACTTTCTTTGAGAGCATATACCCATTCATGTGCGGACCACAAGTACTATCGTGCAACTGATCCATGACTTGCTTAACTTTCTCTTGATTGATGCAAAGGAGATTAAGTCCTTGATAATGCCTTTTATATAAATTATCACCATTGATCACAAATTAGGAAGCCCATCTTCGCAAGGCAATCCTGCCTTTTCTATCTTAGGTGTATACTCAACTTTCCTCAGCAAATTCTAGACATCAAGGTACTAAGGCCCATCGGCTCTTTCTTGGTCCTTCTCAATGGCAAAACAAAATGCTGGCATGTGTTTCGTCTCTATGACAAAAGCTTGAACATTGAACTCAGCGAGGATTTCAACCAGTGACACCAAAGTTTCTAGAGCGCCCGCAAAGTAATTTCTGTCTCGAAGGAGATAGTGGAATGATATAAAATCAAATTTGACTGCCAATGTTGTTAAGCGAGCATGATACAACTGTAGTCTAGCATCCTGCGTTTTTAATTTTCTTTCGACTTGATTTATGATCAAAGCTGAATCACCGTATACTTCTAGTTCTTTGGCGCCCATTTTCAAGGCTTCTTCTAAACTAGCTATGCAAGCTTCAAACTCATTGGTGTTGTTGGAACATTCAAATTTTAGCCCTATGGCCAAAGGCGTATGCGTATCCATGGGATCGATCAATAGTATCCCTATAGCATATCATCTTTTGTTGGCGGCTCCATCGAAGAAGAGTTGCCATTTATTTGTGTTGTCCGTAATTTTAAGAACCCCTTCATCAGGAAAATTTGGTTCTTCAAACTCTTCTGCTTCTATCGATAAATCTGCCAACTACTCGGCTATCACACTTTCTTTGATTGATTTGCGCATTGCATAGGTTATTTCAAACTCATTTAGCAAGAACGACCAATTGGCAAGCCTGCTTGAAAGTGACGGCTTTTCGAGTATGTATTTGATTGGGTCCATCCTGAAGATTACCTTTACAGGCAATGTTTGCAAGTAAGTCTTGAGTCTCTGCGTTGCCCATACCAGACATGTGCAACTCTTCTCAAGTGTTGAGTAGTTTAACTCGCTGTCTTACAATTTTTTACTTATGAAGTAGATATCACTCTCAGCATGAGAGCCTTCCTTTTCTTGTGCCAACATGGCTCCAACCGCCATGTCTGTGATGGTGAGGTATAACAACAAGTGTTTTAGTTTATTAGAGGGAGCTAGAACTGGCGGACTAGCTAGGTATTCCTTGACTTTTTTAAATGCTTGTTGACACTCTTCATCCCATTCCATATCCGTGTCCTTCTTGAGAAGTTTGAACAAAGGTTCGCACATAGACATTAGCTGTAGAATGAAATGACTGATGTATTGCAATTGGCCCAAGAATCCTTTGACTTTAATTGGATTTGTTGGTTGTGGCATATCTATGATAGCTTTGACCTTTGTAGGATCCACTTCAATTCTATTGGCGGTTACCATGAATCCCAAAACTTTTCCTCGAGTGACCCCAAATGTATACTTGGTGGGGTTGAGCTTCATCTGGTGCTTACGCAATCTCTCAAAGAACTTGCAAATATCTTTTAAGTGGGCACCATCCATGTCGACTGAATGAATAATCATATCATCCACATATACTTCTACTTCTTTATGAATCATGTCATGAAAGAGCGTAGTAGCAGCCCTTTGGTATGTAGCCCGATCATTTTTCAATCCGAAGGGCATAACTGTGTAATAGTAGGTTCCCTAAGGGGTGATGAAGGAAGTTTTCTCCTGATCTTCTTCCACCATTTTGATCTGATTGTAACTGAGCATTCCATCGCGAATGTTGGTCGTGGTCTCCAACTGGTATGGGATAGTTGGCGCCTACTGAGCCTCTCGTTAGTATAGGGTTGGCTGCTCTTATGTGCTATTACATGTTTATTATCCTGTTATATTGTTGTGCATAATGTTATGTCATATAGTCGCATGTAGCAACTCGCCGATTAATGGTTAAGTAAGAATTATTACCTAAACTTTCCGGGTTATGATTGTGAGGTTACGGAAGCTGGAATAGCTACCTAGACTAGTTATATGTAGGGTTTTGGTTTACTGTTGCATTTATACTCATAGCATGCAATACATTATAGTGGCTCATGGGGTCTTGTAGACTCACCCTTTATTTGTTTTCCTTAGTTGCAAGTTTTAAGTTTCAACGCAGTGAGACTTGAGACTTAGAGTTTAGCAAGCTGTATTTATATTTTCATTTTCTATTATTTCTTGTATTGTGAGATCGTCGGTTCAACGAAGTTAAGTAAACTTAGTATGTTGGGTAGAAAAATTTGTATTATTTAGTTTTGTATTTTGAGGCCGACTTGTGAGGTCGTGCCAGTTGTAGTACTTTATAATTTTGAATTACAGACTCGTGGTTTTGGTGTGGCCTTGTGCCCGTTGATATTTTATTAGTAGTTTTCCCGAGCGTGTAGCTCGTGGTGTTCAGTATTGTTGTTTCTCCGGCGTTTGTTTGGCCGTTAAGGTTGTTATTAGCTGTGAGTGGTTATTCAAGTTTTTGAAACCCACCTTTTATCTTGTATTCCGCTGTATAGTTTTGGTTTGAGCTTGTGTGGCTCGCTCTTATCAATTATTCTGTTGTTTTTGTTAGTTTAGTGCACCGAGTTGGGGTTCAACATCGGATCTCAGACTTGGGGTGCTACACATTGGTTTCTATCCCTCCATTTCCTCAGCCACTCCTTAACTACCTCTTATCCCACCTCTTCAGTCACCTAAAATAGTACAACCCATTCCTCAACTAGCTGATCAACCACTTGAACCTACTTCCCTTGTCACTCAGCCAACTGACCGCCAACTGTTAATCCCCAAATTGAAACTCCTGCACAAACTTCTTAACCCATGATTCAGCCAAAAACCACCCCTGCTGCTCTTTCCCTGACTGATCCCCAACCCTTAGTCATACCACCTCCTAATTATCACTCCACCAGTGCCTCCACCCCATCAAGCACTACTGCTACTGAAACTCGTGTGTCAGCAGGTTTAACCATTCATAGTGTGGGGATTCAATATGACATGGCTGATATAAGGGACTTAACTCTTGATGCGAACATGTTTACTGAAGATGAAATCAGAGTTGAGTTTGATGCTGAGGATGAGGTAGAATATGACGCAGCTATGTTTCTTCCACAGGTTGTATCTGCCAAAAGGAAGGCAAAACATGACTTAATCAATAAAGTCATCTGCAATCCAGACAAGCGCGTGAACAAAAGAATCAAGTTTGATTCTGAGGAGGAAGAAGAAGATAGGGAAGCTGAGGAAACTGTTGTTGAAATTGTTCTGCCTACTAATGATATTGCTACTGAGCCTTCTACTGCTGCTGCTGCTGGACCTTCAGATGTTGCTTATACTTTAATTTCCTTTGCAGGTTTCGAAGCTTTGAAAGAAGCTCAGCAATGACAAGTGGCTACATTTTCAGCCTTACTTCAGTCCAACCAAGAAATCATCAAGAGACTTGGTTCAGTGAATGCCCTCCGATTTCAGCAAATGCAAATGGAAGCTACACTTTGTAATGTTGTTCAGTCCACTCAGGATCTTCGGGCAATTTAGGTAAATCGCTCATGAACTCGGGATGGAAGTTTACACGGGTTCGTCATGCTATCCGCTGGGAACCCAAAGAGTGTGGAAGCCAAGAAGAGTGGCGGATATGCCGACCAACTAGACGATGCCAAAGCTAAGGTTGAGGATTCAAGCAAAGGCACGTAAAGCCATTTAGGAGGAGAGGAAGCGTAATGCAAGGCCCGATGTTCTTGCTAAGGAAAATGCCGAGAAAGATGCCGAACATTCCTCAACAGACTGAAGATTCCTCCTCTTCTTCATCTTTAGCGAATGCTGATGCTTTCAACATAAGTGAAAGTAATTGAATACTTTTCTTGAATCGAATCATCATGTTAATATATATATATATATATATATATATATATGCCTAACTCTTATTTTGTAGGGTTTTATGTATCTTTATATTTATTTCAGTCAAAGTATGATCTTGCATGCATAGTTTTATTTCTGCTTTGGTTAAATGACTTCAAGTAAATAGGAGAAGTTTGTTGGTCCTTTCATGATTTACTTAAACCCATTATAATTTGTTTGAAATCATAAGCCTAATAACTGACTTAAGTCATTTGACTGATTCCATGCCTTAAGTTAGTTGACTGATGATGACTTAAACATTTTCTAGTCAATGGCTTAAGTCAGTACTGAATATCTTTGATCTTAGTGGAAACTTCCTCATTAAGCTTCCTTAGCTACTTTTTGAATTGTGTCAGTAATTTACCATATCTATTTTTGTAACAAAACAAACATACTTTTTGTCTTGTGTTTTCTGACCTTTTCTATTTGAGCTTTGCTGTCCTTTCCCAGAAAATCTAGCCTAAGCATTTAAGGTTCTTCACTTTTTGACTGAGACTTCTGAAGATATGAATTGCAAGTCAAACAAAAGCTTCCAATGGCCAAAAAACTTATCTTTGCCTATTTAAAGCCATCGAAGCCCCATGAAGAACTGACTGGAGCATTCAAGCATTCAAAGCAAACTCAAACACTTATAGAATTCTTGTGCCTCAGCATTTAAGAGCCACTTACTTAGAGTCTTTACTGCTTATTCTATTCTCTTTGTTTTTTGCTTTTATTGTTCAATTATTGTTGTGATATCCCTCTCAACTACTTAGTTTTGAGGGATCCTTGATTGTAACACACGAGATTGATTTGTTCTTGTTGAACATTCATTCTCTATAAACATAGGTCTTGTTGTACACTGATCCATTAGTGATCACTTAGGATTGTTAATAATATTAGTGCACTTCAAAAATCCATGTTTGACCAACTTGGCGATTAATGCGTAGCAATTTATACTGTGAACCACTTTAAATCTTGTGTTTTTACTTTATTCAGTTTCTGAGCTTCTCTCCCTTGACAAATTGAGTGAAGTTTAAGTAACATCCATTTACTTAGACATCAACCAACTTACAAGCATAATATCAGTCAGTTATCTTTGACTGATCATTTATTTTGTGGACTTATTTCATTCCTTCTATTCTTCAAGTGATCCAAAAGCTTTCCTTGTTTGAGTGAATTCCTTAAGAAATCAGTCAACTGATTATTTTCGCTACAAACTTTTATTATGTGTATAAAGAAACCAAAAAGAGTTTTATAAAAAAAAAGTTTTATCACCCCCTAACCCTTATCAGTTGCCTCTTGGACCTACAGTATCTATACAATCATGAATGTTAATAAGTGTTTGTTCATGTTGTGTGCCTTAAAAGGGGTTAGTTTGAGTGGTGTTTCTACATGTTTACATTTAATTTGATGTTAGAATCAACCTAGAATGACTTAGAGGCCTAAAGGATCAACCTAGGTAAGTTTTGGGATGTTTTGAGTTCGGTTAAGGGCGCACTCGCGCCAACCTTGTTGAGCGATTGCGCGTGGACACCAAGATTCTGGACCAGGCGAGCTAGCGCCATAGGCCTAGGCGTGGTCGTTCCTTAGCGCCACCAGGTTTGACCATTTTGTTTGTTTTGACTTTATAACCGGCTTAGACCCCCTTTCTTTGGCATGAATAGTAGGGGAAATTCATTATTGAGTCTTTCCCTCCCTCCCAAGCAACCTAGAGAGAGTGAGAGTTTTTAGTGTGAGAAGCTTTAGTTCCTACAGATCGAAGCACAGTTTCAACAATCGAACACCGTAGTGATGTAGAGCTCGGCGAGGGGAGCGTTTCTAGCAGAAGAACACCAAGTTTGATCGGTAGAACCGCGGTGTTAGGTAAGTTACTAACCCCTTCTTCATTGTTTAAGTTCTCGCATGATGAATTGGATAAATCTCATGCTACTATTGTTGATAACAAGTAGAAACTATACTACTTGTTATTCATGGGATATGGTGTTTGTGTTAGCATGTTTTGAGTGACTAATTACACCGAATAATCAATATTGATGATATAGGGTGATTTCGTGGATAGCAACGATAACCCAAAAAAAAAGCAATGACGCGAACGGAGTTGAATAAGATGTAATAAATTACATCGAGCTATATAAATGAGTGGTAGCTTTTATTGACATAGTGGAGTCAAATAGGGTATAATTACTACTATAAAAAATTGTTATAATTGACTCACAGAGTCAAATATGAACGGGCTAACAATTAAGCCAAACTGTTAAATTATTCCCTACGTTGAGACGATGGTCAACTGATTAAGGTTACCATCCTGTAAGGACTTGAATATGCGTGATTGGGCTGTTGGTGTATAAATAGGTATCACAGTAGGTGATATGCAATGGGAGATATAGTTACTCGCGAATATATAGCTGCGTACAAAGTTGTTGTGTACGTAATATATCTTGACGACTGACAGACAGGATCCTCTATTAAAATGTGTTATCTCCTATTTCAACCGTCGAATCTTTGACACATGTGCATGAGAATAAACAACATTAATTATCCCGTGATTTTTGATGTATATGTGGCGAAAATCAGACGATTGGAATAGGAGATGGAACACATTTTTGGAATAGAGGATTCTACTGGTACTTGTGGCTAATCACGATAAATGTAGTGAAATCGATATGGAATGGTTACCTACCATAGTAGGTGACAAAGAATATGTTGTCCATAAACTCGTAATTGCATAGTGAAATTGATATGGAATGGAAAATAGATCTTAATTTGGTACAAAAAAATTAAATTATTTGTCACCTGATATAGCAGCTGATATAATACAGAAAGAAATAAAATTAAAATTAAAATTAATACATCACATCAATTGTCATATCAAATAACACATCATATTATAAAAAATAAAAAAAATTGATAATTTTTAAATGCCCATAGCATTACTATAATTTAAGGGACTTGCTATTCCAACCTCCAAAATTGCTATGTATACCCATTTACTTAGTTCACCCACCCTTCAAATATTATACCACCTATATTACTAAGTATACCCCCACTTATTTTTTATTTTACCCTTGAACAATAAACCCCAATTCTCACCCACCCAAATTAAAACATTATCTACCAAACCCACCTCCCTCCCAAAATTAAAGTACTCTTCATTTCTCTCTCATCATCTCTCTATCCTTCCATTTGTTTTGAAGCTTCATCTACTTTGACTTAGCTTCCTAAAAATTGAACAAAGTCAAGCCACTACTTAGGCTTGAAACACGCATTTTGGTTAAATTTTTTAATGATTTTTTGAACTTTTGGAGGAAATGCGAATGGAGTGTGCGGCACCCTTACGCAGCTAGGAATGTGCGCAGTCCGCGCGCATCCTTAGCGTCGGATGCCGCACATCATAAGCGTCGGTTGCACATATTTTAGGGTTCTCAAAAATTTTAAGGGTAATATAATTTTTAAAATTGTGACAATTTTATAATAATGATAAAGGGGTATACTTAGCAATTTTGGGGGTGGGAATAGCACTGCTCATAATTTAAACACTAACTTTGACATTTTCTCTCTGGGGAAATTCAACATTGGTTGCCTAGTTTTGAGTGCGGCTATGCCACCAGCTGATCAGCTGTTGGGGGCCTCTATTCCACTGGCGACAAACAATATTCCGTCTGGTATCAATACAACGGCATGCCCTAATGCTGCAGTATCATTACCCCTATCCTATGCTGCTACGTACCGTTACGCAGGTTGCTAAAGGCACGGCTTGTGAAAACCCCAGAAGATCACAAGATTTACATGACCTACCTCTTCCTCCTAGGCCACATGTGTCCATTAACAATAAGCCAGGGTGTTTATTTATGCCTTTGGAGATTGAGGTTTCTGTGAAGACATTCTCAAATACAATTATCATGAAATTCTCGGTTGGCAGGCCCTCTCTGCATGTAATTAAGGAGCATATTGCTAAGTTTTGGCAATTGACTGGTTCTTTCGTTGCGGGATTACTAGATCCACGGCATATGATGGTACATTTATCGTCGACTGAGGACATGATTCGGGCATTGTCAAAGGAGTCCCATATGATTGAAAGTTGTATATTTCGTTCATTTCGATGGTCACCGGACGTCACTTTCAGGACAGATTGTCCAATGGTTTGGGTAAGATTACATCATCTGCCTTTACCTTATTTTCATCCTTCGAATTCATATTTGCAACGTATAGGCAATTCCTTTGGTAGATTTCTGCGTGCTGATGATTGTACTTTATCTTTCACTCATCCAATGCATGGGAGAATATGTGTAGAGATCAATGTTTCTATTGAATTGCCAGATAGCATCTGGATTGGGACCACTAAGGACTACAGGTTTTGGCAGTCCCTCAGCTTTGAAGGTAATATTTATTACTGTGAGGGTTGTGGGTTGCTAGGGCATTCAGAGGATGTTTGTCGGAAGAAACATCGTGGGAATAAAAAAGTGGGACAAACTGCAAAAGACCTCAATAAGGACTTCGGGGCCAAGGTGATACCTGGAAATAAGGAGGGTATAGAAAATGGGTTATCGAAAGAAAAAGGAAAAGAAAAAAGTGTAGGGCAAAGGTGGGAGTCAAGACAACCAAGCATAAATATTGCAGGGGTGTGACGTCAAAGACTAAAGACCCTCCGGGTAAGCCAAAGGATGTAGAGGTTGTTGATATTATGGATGGTAGTCAGGATGGTGGGATAACAATGGACAAAAATTTTATTTTGGATACCGGGAAAATAGTATCTCAAGTTATCCAAGCTGAGGAACCAATCGATGCTATGGTATCATATGGAAAGGAGAGTGAAGTGCTAGCTCATGCACAATCTGTGAAGGGTAATGATAGTTCTGGTCATGTAGTTATTGGGCAGGAAGCTGCGGCTATGGTAATCCAGGTTCAGAACGAGCCTTATGTTCATAGGAGTACCACGAGGAAAAATTCATTTGAGGTCCTTGCAGAATTAGAAGATGTGGGATCCTGATGTGTTGCTCAATTACAAACATGGCAAGAAGTCCCAGGTGGTGGATGTTGATGTCAGGGACAGGAAGGGTTTGAGTAGATCGCAATCCTTCGGTGATAGTAAAGATTTCAACATTTGGCTGGAGTTTCAAAAATTTTTGCGCAAGAAGCAGGATGAACAGTTTATGAAGATCCATAAACGCACCACTAGGGCCATGCAAAAGGCCCTGGATACTTCTATGTAACAGGTTTCCATATGGCTGTTCTATTATGGAATGCTCGGGGTATAGCGAATAAAGAAACTATTGAATATGTTTAAGACTCTCAAGTCTCAACATAATTCTAGTTTATGTGTATTTCTGGAGCCAAAAGTCAGTGGGGATAGATTAAAGAAAATTGCAAAAAAGTTGAAGTTTAAGAATAGTTTGCACCAAAACCCAGTTAATCATCATATTTGGTTAATGTGGGATGACAGAATTGATGTGGTTCTGGTTTCTTCTTCGGTTCAGGAGATTACAGTTTGTATATCTTATGGGGAGTCTTTTGCAGTGATTGCAACTTTTGTTTATGCAAAATGTTGTCGGGTAGAAAGACAGGAATTATGGCAAGACCTTATTAATTTGTCTACTCAGATTAACGAGCCTTGGATAGTTGGGGGAGATTTCAATGTGATCTCGCATTCTTCAGAAAAATTAGGGGTTTGGATTGTGATTTCAGTAGTATGGATGATTTTGTGGCCTGTCAACAACAGGCAGGGCTCGATGATGCTGGGTATGAGGGCAGTATTTTTACGTGGTGTAATAATCAGGAAGGAGGTGCTCGAATTTGGCAGCGCTTAGACAGGGTTTTGGAGAATGGGTTTTATAAAGCTATTAACCCGATGTTTAAGGTAAAATATTTATGTAGAGTTCTTTCAGATCATTCCCCCTTGGTATTGGAATTTTCTTTTATTTCAAAGCCTAAAGGAGTTTTTCGATTTCAACGAATGTGGTTAGATCACCCCAATCTCCTGGACTTTGTTCGTGAGCAGTGGAGTAAACCAGTTTATGGATGTGCAATGGAGGTTTTGCATAAAAAACTGCAACTTTTACAGAGAGAATTAAAGCAATGGAACTGGAACGTTTTTGGGCATGTCCAAAGGAAGATAGCAACTCAGCAGGACATTATTTTGCACCTTGAATTTGATCTACAGCAGGGCTGGGATGCAGGAAAGGCTGCACTGCTACGGGATGTGAGGAGGGATCTTTGTCAGCTGCTGAAATGAGATGCAAAATTATTACAGCAAAAGTCGAGGCAGCTTTGGCTTTCAAAGGGCGAGAGAAACAGTGCGTTCTTTCATGCGAGTATTCGAGACTAGAGATGTCAGAATGAGATTAAAATCAAGAACCCGGATGGCAGTTGGTGCACAGATTCTGCACAAATCGGGGCAGTGCAATACAATTTTTTGGTAATCTTTTTTGTTCTTCCAACGTTAACATTGATAAGGGAGTGTTCAGTGGTATACAGCCTAGCATTCAAGCAGCCTATAATGAGTCTCTTCTTTGAAGTCCTATGGAGGATGAGATTTGGGATGCTGTTAAGGGGTTAAATCTAGACAGCGCCCCAGGGGCAGATGGCTTCACAGGTTGGTTCTATCAAGGATGCTGGAATGTGATTAAAGGTGATGTTTTTGTTGCAGTTAAGGATTTTTTCACGGGGAGTGCGGTAAAAGGGGCATTGCGGCAACCACTTTAATTCTAATTTCGAAAGTTGACAATCCAACAGGGCTGGGTGATTTGCGTCGAATAAGTCTCTGCAACTTCTCCGGCAAGATTCTGTCCAAAATAATTGCCACCCGATTGGCGAATATTCTTCCAAACATTATTTCTCTTGAGCAGACTGGCTTTGTGAGAGGTAGGAATATTTCAAGAAAATATTGTTCTTGCGCACGAGTTAGTTCATCGTATTAAATAGTACTGCTCGAGGGGGGAATGTGGTTTTTAAATTGGATATGTCAAAAGCATATGACCGTTTGGAATGGGATTTTCTAATTCAGGCTATGAAGGCTTTTGGATTCAGTGATGGGGTTTGTGAGTTGATTAAGAGACTACTTGAGAATATTTGGTATTCCATCCGTGTTAATGGTGTGAGCCATGGTTTTTTTAAATCATCTCGTGGGGTTCGTCAGGGGACCCTTTGTCTCCTTTGCTTTTCATTTTGGCGCAGGAAGTTATGTCTTTAAACATCAAAAGAGCTACAGAGGAGGGGTCGGATTTTACCATATTCTCAGGGAAGAGGGGAAGCTATAATTTCTCATTTTTTATGCGGATGATATGTTACTGTTTTGCAATGCATCAAGCGATCTATTCTGGCCTTGAGAAAGGTGGTTGCTGAATATGAAGCTGCTTCGGGACAGCTTATTAACTTGGAGAAGAGTGGGTTTTATGTATCGTCAAAATGCTCACGTCAAAAAATCTGTAAGATTGCTGGATGGTCTGGATGCTCACATCAAAGGTTTCCTATGCGTTATCTAGGGATACCTCTATTCATGGGCCAAGTGAAAAGACGTTACTTTGAAGATCTAGAGGATAAAATAGTTCGCAGGATCAATGGTTGGAAGGCAAAATTGCTGTCTTTGGGAGGTAAGATAACGCTGCTTAAGTCAGTGTTGAGCAGTATTCCGATATACTCCTTAGCAGCGATTAAGGTCCCTCGTTCGGTTATTCACCGTATTGAATCTCATTTTGCTAATTTTCTGTGGGATAATGCGGGGGAGCATAGGGCACACTGGGTTTCATGGGCTAAGGTTTGCCGTCCTTTCTTGGAAGGTGGTTTGGGTCTTCAGTCTATTGGACAGGTTATAGAGTCCCTTCACGCTAAGCTGGCCTGCCGCAGGGTAAGAGTTTATGGGGTCGATTTGTGCGAAGTAAGTATAGGGATAACGGTGGTTTCAACACCCCTGGCCGCACATTTGAAAGACTATATCGACAAATGCCGGTTCAGCAATCTTTGTTAGTGGGTAGTGGGTCGGGGTGATCTCATTCTTGTTAGAAGAGTAAAGATGATTGAGCAGATTAGAGAGAGAGGAATTGAGTAATTGCCCGATGCATTGCATTGCTATGAATTACGTAATATATATAGAGATACATGGAGAATGTAGAGAATGCGTGAATGAATGTCTTGTGAACCAATAATGAGATATACAATGGATTAGTGCTTCGTTGTCTTTCACCCCCTCAAGCGAGGCGGAGGGACCAGAGAGCAGACTTGGGACATAGGAGGCTGAAGCGAAGCCGGTGAGACCTTTAGTGAAGATATCGCAAGGCGATCGGTGGTTGAAACAAAGTGGAGCTGGATCGACTTATTTTGGGCGAGCTCGAACAAAATGATAGTCTATTTCAATGTGGGTATGCAGCGTGGAATACGAGGATTCGAGCCATTTGAAGTGCGAAAGGTTGTCACGGAATATAGATGGAGGTCGTGAAAGGGAATGTCAAGCTCACGGAAGAAAAGAAAACCATCTAACTTGATCCGCGGTGGCTAGTCGCGGTATTGGCTTATTTGCTTGGCCAGGGAGACCGTGGCTTGTTTTTACGGCCCATGAGATCAGATTGGGGCCAATGAAAATGCAAGACCCGGTCGTTGGCGTCGATCATCGAGTCGCCCGGCCAATCGGCATCGGAGTAGGCCCAAATATCGGTGTTGGGAGAGGAATGTAACATCAAACCCGTGTCCAAAGTTCCCTTAATATATCGAAGAACTCTCTTGGCGGCTTGGAGATGGGTGGTACGAGGTTGATGCATGTATTGGCAAATTTGGTTAACAGCAAAGGCTATGTCGGGTGTGAGGGTTAAATATTGCAAACCCCAACCAAGCTTCGATAGAATGTAGGGTCGGAAGTGGATCGCCATCATGTAGGGAGAGTCGCATTTGAGATGCAGCTGGAGTTGAACACGGCTTGCAAGAGCTCATGTTGAAGCGAGAGAGCAAATCAAGAGCATATCTTGTTTGATTGAGATGAAGATGTGTCTTTGTCCGAGTTGTTTCAATGCCAAGAAAGTAACCCAAGTCACCAAGTTGTCGGCTTTCAAAAGTTGAGCAGAGTTGAGCAATGAAGCTAGAAACTTGGTAGTGTGAGAGCCGTGACTATTATGTCGTCCACATAGACAAGGATAAGCATAGTTGATGACCCATTGTGTCGTATGAATAAAGAGCTATCGAACATTTGTTAAAGCCATTTTGGAGAAGAAACTTCGGAAGGCGATGGAACCAAGCGCGTAGTAGCTGCTTGAGACCATATAAGGCACGATGGAGGCGGCGGACATGTGTGGGATGTGTTGGGTCAGCGAGCACGGAGCTTGCTGCATATACGCTTCTTAGAAAGAAAACCATTGAGGAAGGCATTGCGGACGTCAGTTGTTTAATGGGCCAAGCACGTGTGCAAGAGATAGAACAGTTCGGATTGTGGCGGGTTTCTGGCCGGACTAAAAGTTTCGTCGTAATCCAAGCCTTCTGCGGCTATAGCCCTGCGCGGCGAGCGAGCCTTGTATCGTTCAATACTACCATCGGCTTTTCGTTTGATCCGATAGACCAGCGACAACCGACGATATTCATGGATGGAGTAGGAGGCACTGAGACCGGGTTTTGTTTTGAGTAAAGCGAGAAAACTCTTGGTCATAGCGACTTGCCATTGCGATTTGGAGGCTTTGTAGTTTGAAGGCTCATTATGCGTAGGTACCTCGAAGCTGAGAATGGGCATTGGTTGTGGAGACCCATATGTCAATTTATTAATGCTTTTATACCGAAGAGGTGTGTGGAGTCGGGTGGTGGTGGTGATGGGGTGGACTTACTTTGGAGTAGGTCATTCTGTCGGGTTGGGAGCTGTTGTTTGGAGAGGAGTTCATTGGGTGAAATGTAGTGGTATTGGCGTAAGGTGTGATGTATTTGGTGGGCCTTTTGAGTATGAGTAGGGGCTGGTGGTGTGAGGGGTGGGGTTGGTGAGTTTGTTGTGGGGTGTTTGGTTCGGAATAATTGTTGTGGAAGGTAGGTGGTGGAGCCATTTGGGGAGGTGATTTGGTAGGTGGTGAGGCTGGTTTGAAGTATGATGATCGTGCATGCGGGATGTGGGTGGAGCCATGGGGGTGGTGCTAGTCGAGGAGGACACATCAAGAGCAAAGGAAAAGAATTTTAGTCAAATAAGACATGTCTCGTAACATAGACTTTGCCCGTGAGACGATCATAACATCGGTAACCCTTGCGATTGCCGCCATAGAGAAAAACACAATGGATGGATTTGGGTTGTAATTTGTGTTTGTTATAAGGAGCGATATAAGGAAAACAAGAACAACCAAATGTTTTTAGGAATCTATAATCCGAGTCGTGGAAGAGTTTTTGGTAGGGAGATATAATCAAGGCGCGCATGGGCAACCTATTAATGAGAAAGACAATTTGTTGTGAAAGATTCGAGCCAAAAGTCATGGGAACATTAGCTTGAGCAAGAAGACGGAGTCCCATTTCTTGATATGTACGTGTTTGCGTTCAACAACACCATTTTGTTGTGGTGTGTAGGGACAAGTTATTTGGTGTTTTATACCGTGTCGTGCCAAAAGTGGTAAACACTTTACTCGTGAATTCCCGCCCCATCGGTTTGTATAGTCTTGATAGTATGGATGGCCTCAATTTTGCAAGATAGTTGATTCTCTATCTCTAGTTTGAATTTGGTGAAAATTGCAACAATATCGATTTGTGAACAAGAGGAAAAGCCAAGTAAAGCGAGAGAAATCATCTACTATTGATAGATAATATCTATAGTGATTTATTGAAGCAGGGAGATGGTCCCCAAACATCTAAATCAGCAATGTAAGGGGTTGTGTCGTTTTAAAAAGCGCAAATTAAAGGGTAATCTGCATGCTTTTCCCAAAGGACACGTGGGACAAAATTTATTTGGGTGATGCGACCATGCAGGGAATTTTATATTTATTTTGAAGAATCGCAAAATTTGTGAGGAAGGATGCCCTAAGCGTGAGTGCGGACATCTTGATTGGTTCTTTCACCAGAGCAAGCGGACTGTTTGGACTTGAAGGATCGAAAGAAAGGTGATAAAGTCCGCCGAACTACGCCCGAAAGAAGGGTCTTCTTAGTGCGGAGGTCCTTCACACGAAAACCAAAAGCGTCAATTTCAAAATAGCAATTATTGTCATAGGAGAATCGACGAATAGATAGAAGGGATTTGTGGGCGTAGGGACATAGAGAATATTCCTTAAAAGAAAATTTGTGTTACGGATGTGTAGGAGGAGGAACCAATGTGTGAAATGGGCATTTGAGTCCCATCACCAATTATTCTGAGTCATGACCTTTGTATGGGGTGGAATGATGAAGAGGCGTAGGTGAGATGTTATGTGGTGCGTGGCCCAGTCAAGGCACCAATTAGGTGGGGAATAAGAGGAGTAAGTTCTTTGAATAAGCGGCATTGTGACGATGCCAACAAACATCTGCGGTGTGACCATGGCGGTGACAAATTTGACACGGATTGGTTGCTTCATTGTGAGAGGGAAAAATTGGAGGCGATATGGAGGAGTAGGGAGTATGCCGACCCCATTTGAACGACCACGCCACGACCTCTTTTAGTCCTCGGGAGTGTCCGTGTCCTCTTGAAAATTTTGGTTGTTATTGGTTTGGGTGAAGCGGTGTTCTTTGGTTTGGGTTTGGGTGAAGTGGTGAAGATGGGTTTGGTTGTTGACTTGGTCTTTGTAGTGTTGTTGGTTTTATGTGCAACAAGGGCAGTACCAAGGTTGAGAGTAAGTGAGGAAAAACGGGTTTGAAGTGATTCTTCATGTAATAACCGATCAGAAAAATCATCAAAAGTTGCTGCTGGGTTTTGATTATAGGAAGTTAAAAACTCCTTATAGTCGTGTCCCAAGCCATGGAGAACACGTTCGATGAGATCCTCGTCGGGTACAACAATTCCAGCAGTGGCTAACGAGTTGGAAATGGTTGTGGCACGGAGAAGATATTCTGTGATGTTTGTGTCAGGATCGCGTTTGAGATCATGGAGCTTTTGACGCAGGTTGCGAACATGAGCAGCGGAGGTAGCTCCGAATTTTTTTGAAATGAGTTCCCAAGCAGCTGGTGCAATTTTAACTGAAGCAAGATGAGATTGAATAGGTGCTGTGACAGAAGATCGCATCCAAGCAACGACCAGACTAGTGGCTTCAAGCCATTTTAAATAGGCTGGGTTTGGAGTAACTTGGTCAGCTAGTTTTTCGTCGGGAGGTGAGTTATCTGTGAGGACATGTTCAAGCGAGAAGGTACGGAGGACGGCGAGAAACTGTGCTGACCAGTTGAGATAATTTTCGTGGGTGAGAAGACAGTTTGCCATTAGAGACTGTGGGTTGAAGAAGACTGGGAGGGAATAGCCATTGTCACTGGAGTTTGGTTGGGAAGAATTTGACTGAGATGAACTTGAATTTTCGGTAGACTTATCCATGGCGTGAGCCTGTGATAGCTCTGATACCATGTTAGAAGAGTAAAGATGATTGAGCAGATTAGAGAGAGAGGAATTGAGTAATTGCCCAGTGCATTGCATTGCTATGAATTACAGAATATATATAGAGAGATACATGGAGAATGTACAGAGAATCTGTGAATGAATGTGCTGTGAACCAATAATGAGATATACAATGGATTAGTCTGTTCGTTGTCTTTCAATTCTGGTGTGAAGTTAGAATGGTACTGTTCTGAATGGTCTAAGGCCGATTGATGCACAGCTGTTAGTGAGAGATGTTATTCCCAATATTGATCAATTTTCGCCTTTAATTGATGCTGGGCAGCACGTGAACATTGCAAGGGTGTGGCTGGAGCAGACTCTTAGTGATAGGCTGGTGTTTTCTTTGTCAAAGTCAGGAGATTTGAAACTTCTTTGTTCTGGGCATTCATTCGGCAGCCTAGTCCAGCAGTTTCCTGGGGAAAGAAAATTTGGCAGCCGTGGTTACCCCCTCGGATCAGTGGCTTTGTCTGGAAAGTTATGCATGGTGCTCTTCCTGTTGATATTAATTCGCACAGAAAGAAAGTGGCTGTTGTATCAAAATGTGTTTGTTGCCCATTGGCTCCGCAAGTAGAATCTATGGAGCACCTCTTCCATCATTTGGAGGTTGCCTTACAGCTATGGTAAATTTTTGTAGGGCCGTTTCGAAAGGTATGGAGGTATACGTCCTTTGCTCATTTATGATCTATTTGGGGTGAGGATGTCTCGATCCGGAATCAAATTGGGGCTTGTTTTATGGGTATTTTTATGTTTACTTGTTGGGAAATAGGGAAAGCTCGTTGCAAATCTATTTTTGAGAATGTTCCTATGCGGGTGGAGGATATATATTTACAAGTTTACAGAGATATTTCAGATATGCTTTTTGTGTATAAACTGAAGTCGCAGGTTAATATGATGGGAAGTTTGGGTTGGCAGCAGTTAAGACTCCCTGTTATGGCTACTAGACTGAGTGTGGGTCGATGGCTAAAATGGGAGCCCCCGACTAGCTTCGATTTCAAACTTAACACTGATGGATCTGCTCATAACGGGGTTAGTACGGGTGGTGGAATAATTCGGGATGGTAATGATAACTTCATTAAAGTGTTTTCAAATTATTATGGTCCAGGAACAAATATGCGGGCAGTGATTATGGCTCTTCGGGACGGTTTGGTTCTTTGTCAGTCTTTACCTCTTCATTTAGTTGTGGTTGAGACAGATTCTAGTGTGGCAGTTCGTGTCATTAAACAGGATGGCGGATATCCATGGATGTATGAATATGAGTTGAGGCTATGCAAAAGTTTAATGCAGGGATATGATATTGTTCACGTGTTCAGGGAGAAAAATCGGGTAGCGGATAGACTGGCTGATTAGGCTCATGGAGATTAGGGTTATGTTACTTATGAAGGTCTAGATCGGCTTACTCGGTCTGCTCTTCAGGCTTTTCGTCATGATGCCTTTGGTTTTTATAATTATAGGCCTCATTGAATTTTTTGTAGTGGTTTTCTACATGTCAGATGTATTTTTTAGAGGGGCTCCTTTGTACCCCCTGGTTTGGGTAAGGCTGGTTGTCCCCCTCCTTGTATTTATTTTTTCATCTTAATAAAATTTTGCAGGTGTCATCCCTGTTTTCTTAAAAACACAAAAAAAAATAAAAACAAAAAAAAATCTTGCTATGAAACGGGTACTAATGGCCTATTCTTGTTGTTAACCATGAGGTGGGTAATGAAACTGACATTTATCAATTACGTGCATTAGTGTGTATGTAAACCAGAGGTTTATAGACTTACAACTAGTTACGTAGTAGCTAGATGAGTAGTAGTAGTAGGCATTTGTGGCCAGCCCTTGAGATAGATTACGATATGGGTAATTGAATGGACATTGTATTGTTACGAGCACAATATGTGTCATGAGTTATTCGCAGTAGTAGTGCGATATCCTCAGAGCCTCAGAGGTAATAAGTACAAATTGACTTGCTCTTGTGACTATGTATGTGTTCAGTATTTATGGACACAATATGATTATCTTGATGTGTAGTAGGTATGATTAACCTGCTCGTGTGATTGGTTGTGTGTTCAGTACTTACGAGCATAATATGGTTTTTATATGATTCAACACAAACACATTACAGTATGTTCTTCATGGCAAATAAATAACTACTTATAGATTCCCTTTAGCCCAGTTGGCCTATGTAGTTTTTTTGTCTGGTCTACCACTGTTATAGCAATACACAAAACACAATAACACACGTGGTTTTCTCTAAGGGATTTCTAGGTTGTAGGAACTCGATCCATGGAAGGTTGGTCAATACTAGACACGAATTCCGGTCTAGCATGATTTTGATCTTGGTCGTCACTGTTATAACAATGCGCTTAACATAAAGTGACTTTTCTTCGTAGGACTTCCAGGTTGTCGAGACTGGACCCATGTAAGGTTGGTCGTACTAGATACAATTAATAGTCTAGTATATGCATTGGTTGATACTCGATACGTTTATCGGTCCAAATGTGTCCGGAGTAACATTAATATGTAATCGTGTCGCATCAACGTAAAATGAAAGTCATGGTAGTGATCGGGAATGAACCTCAACCCCGTATCCTTTCACAATATCGTACTTATGTTATTATGTTACGAGTTGGTGTGATCTCCAACCGGTATAGGACGGTTGGCGGAGCCGAGCCTCTCGTGTTGTGTGATTTTACTTTTGTTATTGTCATGAGTGTGAGTTATAAGTATATCGCTTGCTCTATCATACCTGTTTTGATATTATCCATAATAGCATACCATATAGTTGCATTTAGTAACTATAGACACCCAATTCGTACACCTATATTATACAAACTGTCCAATATTAATTTATTTACAAAATGGACTAACACTTGTTTTCATGATAATTTGAAACAAAATATCCAATGGACTAATGACGCCTAAAAGGACTTAACGGCTCCATTAGCTCAACAAAGGAGTAAAACAATGAAGAAACAAAGTTCGAGGGACCAAAGTGCAGAAAGAAGCCAAAATTTCCCAGAAAACATCCTCGGTCTTGTGGTGCCGAGCCTGGTGCACCGCGCACCAAAGCTTGCATTTTCAAAATATCAGGCTCTCACTGTCTCTGTTCAAGTTGGCGGACGATGTGGACTTTTGGGGCACTCCTCTAGCAGTCTTGGTGGTCAAGCTTGTAGGAACCTTCCTACAAAACTTGGGGGAGAGAGTAAAATCAAAATATCTCTCCCTCTCTCATTTATTTACCCATTTTCAACTCAAAGAGAACTCTCAAACTCACTCTCTAATTTTCTCTTCAGGTTGAACACACACACACACACAAAATATTCTCTCTTGTTCCCAGTGAAAAAATATATACACAACTCAAAAACAAACATTCAATACAAAAACGTAAGTCTTCCTTTCCTCGTATCGGTAGCAATAGAAGCACAACGATCAAGCTACGAACTAGCTTGATCAAAACACGAATCAACAGCCTAGAAGTTGGCCCGAATTCTATAAAACGACAGAAGGTAAAATCCTTCGGTTCGTTAATTTTATCGTTCGTTTTGATATGTAAATAGCTAGAATAATTTGTAAATGTGTATATAAATTAGTTTTGATGTGTTTGATACATAAATGCATGTGTTTTATCCATTAAATTCAAGTTTCAAACTTCTTTCTTCGTTTTATATGTTAACAAAGTGTTAATTTGATTTTTGATTGATTGGTAACTTCGATTTGAAGTTAAACTTGTGTAGTATTGTTAATCATGCTTTAATACATGTTAATACTTGATTTTATGTGAGAAAACGAGTTTAAAAGCTTGAAATTTCAACCGAAAAATTAATTTTAAGGTGTTGTAAAAATAAAAATGTGCATTGTTTGGGGTCGAGGCCTTGTGTGGTGTCCGCACCCCAAACCATGCAATCTCCTTTTGTGCGTTGCACAATTGGTGATTTTCATTTTGGGCCTTCGTCAGTATTGGGTACATCAATTGTTGATGGCCCAACTCATTTTTATTTATTTTATTTACTTTATTATGTATATATATATATATATATATATATATATATAAATGTGTAAAATATATAAAATAAATAGTTTTGTATAAAATTTATCTTTTTGTTATATCCATTAAATAAATATGTATTATATGTATTTATTTATTTTGTAATAAATAAAAGGTGTATACATTTTATAACGTAAACGGAGATATAAATTTCCGTGATCTTTTTCGTTCCAGTCGTGTAATATAATAAACCTGTAATATTAATTTTCGAGCATGCAATCATAGAGACCGAAAGGGAGAGCTGGGTGCCTAACGAGACACCTTCCTAACTCGTAACTTAGCCCCCGAACCCATAATCTAGTTTTTCTCTTGTTTTTTATATAAACGAGGGTGACTACTCTGTTTTTAATATAAATGTGTTTGACACATTTATTACATTTATTTGGGAGTCCAGAATGAGGCCCAGGATCGGATCGGGGTGCTCACAGTGATGACTCTTTTGGGAAACAATTGTTTTTCTTAAAAAAAGTGGGCCTGACTCATATTTTTACTTTACAAGCTCTTTTAATTTATTCCTCTAACATGTTTATATGTTACGGGTTTGTTACATTTTGTGACATATTTAAATATTACATGTTTTGATTTTGTTACATGTTTTATTTTATTACGTTTTACTTTTATAACATGTTTAAGTGTTGTATGTTTCTTTTATTTTGTTTTGTTAACATGTTTATATGTTAGGTGTATTTTATTTGTGACATGTATAAATTGTACGTGTTTTATCATGTTACATAATTTATGTGTTACGTGTATAAATTGAAAAAAAGTTTCAATAATCTTTACAGTTTTCATTCTCTTTTAATCTCGGTAATCTTTACCACTTTAAATTCTTTCATTTATTGGTTTGTACTTTTCTCGGGGCGTCAAACCTTCGAGTTGTGGTTGTGTTTCCTTTCCTGTAATTTTCAAATGCTAACAAACATCAACCCACATCACATGAATCAGATTAAAATGGACATTAATTCTTTTAATTGTATATACTTGTTTCACTTTTTCATTTCATATAAAATGTAAAAAAAGAGATTCTTAGCAACGGTGCACACACGCGTACTCATATAGTTATTCGAATTGTTGCCAAGCTACTAACCATGGTATAGCCACGTTGGAATGAAACTGGGAAGGTCATGAGCCCAGCATTCTTCCAGCCGACACTATTCCTTTTCGCGCGATTACTGATCGTCCCCCGAGACGTAAGCCATCCTAGCCCTGCATAGCCACGCGTAATTCATGTAGATTTTAAGGACACTTCAAGACCGGTTGGTTTTTATTGTCACCAACATGCTTTGTCAATCTTGTGCATAAAGACAAAAAGAAATCAAATCAAAAGAGTCGTTGACCGAAAAAAGAGTCTGTTTGATCACAGCAAAAAGGAGAAATAAACACCAAAGAAATACAAAACAAAAAAAGAGTCATACTCTCCCAAAAGAATCGAAGTGATCAAAAGGTTGACAAACAAGCAACATCCTTGTACGTGGGATTGACAAAGAGTTGATGACATATGCCTAGAATATTAGAATGGTGGTGAAGAGAATATAGTCCCTTCGCTTGAGATTTGTCCAATCTTGGGAAGTCGAAATACAGGTGGAATACGAAGGTCCTATATTTTGGCGAGAGAATCCACGGTTCCAGGAATGGATCACAAGTCAAAACAAAGCGTTGTTGTTTGTCCAACCATTTTAGGGTGGGTCGTATCTTGAAAAAAAAATTTGTATTGTGATGTACCAAGAAACACTTCCAGAACCTAACTCTTACCAATACCCCAACCTTTCAGAAATCTAGCCTTGAATTGGAAGAGGACTAGCACTGGGAGATTGACAAGGGTATCAAGTTTGAATTCAGAGTCAAGTATAGAAAGTATGTGTTTGATTCAAATGGCTGACCAGGAAGAGAATACTTCTGCGGGACATGACACAGGGGATCCAGGATATACTCCAACCCCAGCAATGCAACAATGGATGGACCAAAGCATGGAAGCCATGATCACTAGGTTTTCAGTCCTTATTCAAGATCTAGGGGCTAACTATAGGACTTTATCTGTCTCCACATAACCTGTTAACCCATCACCCTCAAGTGTGAATCCCAAATCACCCAATCCAAACACTCATTCACCTTACCCAACCACATACTCTCCATATCCACATACATATTCCCTATACCCGAACACGTATCCACCTTACCCAAATGCCTATCCACCTTACCTAAATGCCTACCCATCAAACCTAAACATACATTATTAGTCTCAGATTATCACAATTCCAATCCCAAATAATACCCCATCTCCATATACCAATATCCCCTTTCCAAACCCAAACGCCTTCCCTTTCCACATGACAAATCCAATCCAAGGCAGTTTACACTTGAATCCAACCAGTTATATCCCACAGGATCAAGCTAGCCCTATCTACCCATTTGTTGTTTATGTACCTCACACTGAAATGATAAACATTGTCCCACCTTACAATGCTTCTCAAGTAGGAAAACCTCCCTTGGCGCAACGGTTGATATCACTAATGGGAACGCAAGTAAGGAAGAAGTCAGAGAATTGAAAGACATGGTTTTGAAAGTCTTGAACAAAGGCGAGTTTACCACACGAGGAATGGCTTTGCAAAGAGGTTTCCTAGTACATATTTAAGATCCTATGCACATGCTATGCATTAGAGGTGCAAGCTTTGAGCAATGGCTGAATTTTCACTTGACTCTAATTGGGCTGCAAAGCGGTGGTTGATATTAGTTGATAACACCACAATTGCTACCTCGGACAAGCTCAGCGATGAGTTCAGAATAGATACAAAGACAACAACAATTGGGGAAAGAACAGTGAGACCTTGAGTCATGCACTAGGAGAAAATGAAACTTTGACTTCTTGAAAGATGGAGGAAGAGCGTAAGCAAGCCGTTGAAAGACGACCGGTTGAGCAATCGCACATCCTTTTGAATAATCTCCGCCGTGTTCTATGAGCGAATGTGGTGCTTGTCATATGTCGACTTCTCTGCCATCCTTGATGTTGGGTTTCATATCGATGAAGAAATGCAGGCCAACCTCATATAGGCTCGTTCAAGCAACTTTGATGGTCTTAATATAGCGATCCGGATCCACGAGACCTACGATCACATTGTCGATGATGATACGTTATCGAAGAAGCCTCTTCTAAAGTAATGCGAAATCCGGGAATCAATGAATAATGGTTGGGAATGATAGACCCCCAAGAACATATCCCTTTTTGCATGTAATGTCAATATTTCTTGTGAAGTATGCTCACACGTCTTTTATATAATCTTTTGTTCTCAAGTCAATTGAGTCTCTAAATTGAACCTTTTCGAGTCTATCTCAGATATCGAGTCTAGGTCGAATCCTTATATGATTTCATGACCCTTAAGTCTAGCTTATCACTGAGTGTCCTTTAGGTGTCAAGACTTCCCAAATGATGAATTGACTCACTCAAAAACATGATAAACATTACACGAGTCAATGATGAATCATTTTAAAGTCATGGGCCCGCAAACAATTAAACACACAAATATACACAGAGTGAGTCGAGTGTATTGACAAAGATCATCTTTGACCCATTGTGATTTAGCTGTTACCGACACACTGGGCTGTCGACACACCCAAAATCCTCACATTAAAATCCATCCAAGTCCTGAGCCTTGCTCAAAGGCCACACCTATACTAAACCTCATCCAAATACCAAGCCTTGCTCAAAGGCCACACCCATTTACTATACACAACCCATAGGCCTTGCTAACTAACACCAAAATACCCTTCCAAACATCGCTCGCTCGAGAGGTCATCTTTATGAGTTTGCGCCCTCCAAAGCAGGGGCTGCTCCATCCTTATATTTACAATGAGTGATCATACACCCGCTCCACAATGAGATAGATAACTTTCTTCCATCCTTCTTCATTCTCTTACATATGCTCAAAAATAAAAGTCGAGAGAGCTCCTTAGGCTGAATCCCGAAGGGCAGCCTATGCCAAAAAAAAAAGGAGCCTCTCATGAGCAATCTTTCTCTATTTCCCTCAATCTATCTATATATCTCTCTCTCAAAATAAATTGGAGCCTCTCTCTCGAAAGCTAAACGACTATCAAAGCCAAACGGCTAGCCAACCACAAAGGCCAAGCCACGGCTAAAAGCCAATCTCACATCGAAACCTAAACACTTGACCATTCCACCCAGGCCCTCACCATCAACAGCTTTGTTTCAATCGGTTATAATATGATCCGAGTCAGGCTGATTGCCAAAAAAAAATTAAAATACAATAAATTCAAAGGAGGGTCCATAACCCACCAATCAAGGGATGTTCAGTGATATAATGAACTCAAGTTCTTGAGTCCTCTTAGAGTCATCTCTTTATTTCTTTGAGCATACTTTTTCTGTCCTTTCTTTCATCAAATCACCCTAGGGCTTTTTGTTATCCATTTCACCCAAACTCCTCAATCGACTCACCTCAGGGCATATTTTTCAATCTCACCATACTTTTTCTGAGTCATCTCACCAAACACTAAAACTTGAGTCACTATTACAACTTCTCAATCAAGTCTTCTAGGGCTTCAACCATTTGATCAAGGATCATTGTTTCATAAGGGCAAACAAGGGGATGCACCCCCATTTGATCTTTAGATTCAGGATCTTTCTCACCGATGACATAACTTGTTCATCTTGTCAAAGACACGAGCATAGGGCTACACCCATTTGATCTCCGAATTCATGATCTTTAAAAACCAATCCTGTAAAAAGGGTACAAACATGGGGCTACACCCACTTAATCTCTGAGTTCGGGATTTCATCACATATTCGACTTTCCATACAAAGGCAATGGGCTGCACCTCTCTAATCATCATAGAACGATCGTTCACTTTGATTTCACCATGCTTCCCTCTCACAAAGAGGGCACAAGTTCAGATCTCCAAACCGTTGATTAATGGTCGTGGTTTTTCACCAAAAAAAAAAAGAGCAAGGAAGTCACTCCTTCAACGTTCTACAGAAATGGGCCATGGGGCTTTTCCCTGTGGAAACACGGCCAAACAGTGAATTTGCATTGAGTTAGGAATCCCTTTCGAGACACCATTGAACCAATACCCCTTCCAAGGCCTGAAAAGGAAGACCCAGCAAACGAGTGACTGAAATTGAATCTGGATGTCTGTATTGGTCAAGCGACCTCAAGGACCAAAATTTCACCCACCTTCATCCCAAGGTCACCAAGATACCTACACTCATCAACTCCAAAGCTAGCCCAAACCACATGTCAATCCCTTCAACCACATCACATATCACCCCTTGCCTAATCATGTCTTTCATGTGCATGTTTAAGGAACAAGAAACTCACACTCTAATTTTTTAAGTCCAATTTTTATTGAAAATCTTCCATAGCTTCTTGTTTGTGTGAGCTTGCATTTCAATATCTGCTGTATCAAACCCTTGCAAAAGCTAATCTTCTACAGGTACCCTTCTTTGACTAAAGACACTACATCATATCAACAATCACCTTGCAAGTTTTGCCCGAGCCGCGAAATAAAGTCATCAAGGGCCCAAAATCCAACATATTATCGAAAGGTGCCAATAGCCTGTGGTCAATTCAACACTTCTATCATCTCGGCCAAAATCCCGTGGGACTCTAGACATTATATGTAACACCCGTATCATTCATATCTTTTCATGAACATTATTTATCAATTTCATATGATGTTGTGCATATTTCATGAACATACTTCCTTCGAACATGTTAGCACTCTTATTGATTCCATGTGTTTTATATACCTTGAACTTATTATTGGATTCTTGTAACCAATCGTGTTAATCTTGTGTTACACTTCTAGCTTTGTTTCTGGACTTTTCGAGAACCTTTCTTAAGTGTTTTGACCTTACTTTGGACATAGAATCACTTTCAGTTAATTGGGGATCATTTTGGGAGAGCTTTATAACATTTTCTGAAGTTTGGAACCACTGGACACAAACCGATCGCCTTGCCCTAGAGTGATTGCCCTTTAGCCAAAATAGCACAACAAGAATCCGGGCCTGGCGATCGCTCGGCCTGGAAAGCGTCGCCTTAGAATTTATTTTCTGGCCTTGGTATTACGAGATTTTGAATTGTTGACTAGCTTTGACTCTAAATCCTTGGACACAAGTGAGACACGTCCCCTACCCACTAGACCAGCCTTCTTGGACCTTTAAAAGCCATGGTAGACCCTTGAATACTCCCATTTTCAGCCATTAACACCCAAAACTTCAGAGAAAAAGAGTGAGAGTTTTAGAGTGAGAAAGTGAGCTAGTTTGCTCATTTGAAGTCCAAATCATGATCCGATTTTGCCATTGTGGAGCTGTGGACTAGGAGAACACACTCCCTAGATTACATGTAGGTTTTCTTGAGTTCTTCCTTTGGTAATTTTTGCTAGAGGTGAGCTACTACCCCTCTTCTTCTCTACTTATGTCTTGTATGACATCTTAGCCTTGTAAAATTGTGTTTATATGTTGAAATCAACATGTTTGAGTATATTTTAATGTTGAACCATTTAAATTTCATGGGTGACTTGTTTTATATGTTGAGAGACTTATTTTGGCTTGGTTGGTACACATAGACATGGTATCATTTGTTAATCTTGAAGTATAATCGGTTGTTCTTTTATTCGAACTCATTAGAAACCAAGAATGACTCTATGAGTTGAATGGGTTTTCATAATTGATGAGACGACATGTGTGACTTGGGGAATTTATTATGATAAGAGAGTTTTTTAGGAAAATTAGTTACCCAAATTGTGTTTGATGTTGCTGTTTAATTCTCGTAAATATTATGAGATGGTTAATTATGTGAGTAGGATTATTATGACCTACTTGAGACATTCATGTCTATTATTGTTGTACTCACTATTTTGGAATATGATTTGTTGTTGTGAATGTCAAGTAAACATCTACTTGTGCATTTGTTATGTCCATGGATAATTTGTTGGCGGTGTATTGGCTCGATTAAAGCCGGGCTACGTAATAATAGAAGGACAATACTTGGACCTTCGCCCTAGATTGGCCACGGTAGAGGCATAGCGCTATTTTTGTATGGAATAAACGCAACCTTGGTAAGCTATTTCCTGGTTAATTCTTGGGTTGTAGGGACCAAGATCACCGTCGACGTGATTACAGAGAATGGTTCACATAGAATTGGTCATGGTTTTGATTCGTCGATCGAGCATGTCAGCAACGGCTCCTACATTGGTAAAATATATGTTGGTTAGTTGGAAGTATTGGTTATATTGAAGGTGTACCTCAATACGGTATCCTTTTAAAAAGTGTTTACATATTGCACATATTTGGTTCCTATATATGCGAATGTTGGTCATGGTTTCTAAGCGGTATGGTTCGGTTGGTGATCGTTGAGCAACTTTACAC
>JACONP010000098.1:0-27120 GCA_016624345.1 Platycodon grandiflorus
AGGCTGTCCAATCTCTCTCGATGGTGTGAGGCCATGAACAAAGAGCTTGCGCTCTTGATCGAGAATGGCGTGTGGGAACTTGTATGAAGCTCCCGTTAACAAGAAAGTCATGGCAGCAAATGGGTATATAAAATAAAATATAATGCGGGCGGCTCAGTTGAAGATACAAAGCCCGGTTTGGTGATCTTGGGAAGCCGCGTCAGTTGAGGGTGTGGATTTTAAAGAGACCTTTGCACCAATCAAGATGGTTCTTTGTAGAGTATTTCTTTACATTTGCTTCCATTCGCTACTGGAACTACATCAAATGGGCGTTACCGCACGTTCCTTCATGTTGATCTAAGTGAAGATGTATATATGAAAGTTCCTTTGGGACATCCATCTTCCTCAGGTAAAAGTTGCAAACTCAAAAGTCTCTATACGGTCTCCGTCGAAGAGCACCTCGATGTTGGTTTGCAAAACTTTCTCGCCTTGAAAAAGTATAGTTTTCTCAGTCATGTTGGATTATTCTTTATTCTCCTATAAGGCTTCCATTTGTTGAAATACATGTCTTTGGTATATGTTGGCGATTTGGTTATTGGTGGCAATGACCCTAATGCTATTTCTTGTTTCAAGGCCTATCTTAGTAAATGTTTTCACATGAAGGACCTTGGCAGACTCAAATATTTTTGGGTCTTGAGGTGTCCGGCGTCAGAGGGTATTTTTCTTTCGGCGTAAGTATACGCTTGATATACTTTCACGAAGCTGAGGCTTAGTGGCTCGTCCAGCTCTTACTCCCATTGAGCAAAATCATCGGCTGGCTTTAACCGAAGATAAGGAATTGCGTGATCCACGGCGGTATAGGCGTCATAGAGTCGCCTCATTTATCTCGCTATCACCACGGTGAACTTTCCCTATAGTGTAAATCTTGCACAATTCTGACCAGCCCAAGGTGGCTCGTTGGGCGCTTTGCTGCGGGTTGTCGCTATCTTAAAGAGCATCTGGCCAAAGGTATTCTTCTTGAGCGATTGACCTTGACTACGGGCTTGTGTGACTTCGGATTGGGCTAGTTGTCCAGATTACTAAATCGTTCCCTTCACTTGCCTATATTGTTTTCACAGGTGGGTCTCCGATATCTTGGAAGACTAAGAAAGAAACCACCATATCCGTTCATCCGGCGAGAATATGGATTCTATGGCCAATGCCACATGTGAGCTCAAATGGCTTCCACGGCTTGCTTGGATCTTCGGGGTTTCTCATAGCTCTATGACCGTCTTACGTGACGATCAGCGACATATATGGCTCCAAAATCACGTTCATCACAGACGCCGGAAGCATTGAGGTTGGCTTGTCTTGTGGCGATCTTTGTTCAGACAGTGTGTCATCCTAGCAAGGAAAGTTCATACTTGGCACAATTGGCGGATGTACTCACTAAAGCTTGGGGAGTCGTCAATTTCTCATTTTACTTGGCAAGTTGGGTGTGTGTGATCTACACTCTCCAACTTGAGTGTTGAGATTTGGCGAGATTACGTCAATATCTCCTTAGCTTGTAGTTAGGATGTAATTATCTCATTTCCTTATTTCACTCATTGTAAGTTAGGAAGATTTATTTTGTAGCATAATTCTAGGAGGGATTGACTCCTTCTCCAAGTAATACTCTAGCTTGTATATAAATAGGGATGTACACTTTGTAAATCTCAAGGAAGTAAAATATATTTTCTCTCCTTCACATATATGTTTCTTAACTTAAGTGTCTAATTTGGTCTTATGATAACTAATTAATTAACGTTTGTTCATATATAAATATATATATTATAGGTAGCAAAAAATTTGGTTGCTGGACCATGGGGTGGTAAAGGTGGAGACGCATGGTGTTATGTACCAAAAGGTGCGATATGTGGTATCTCCATTACATATGGTGCTGTTATTAACACCATCCGCTTTACAAGTCAAGATGAATTCGGTAATTTGGAACATTCTCCCCAATTTGGCAGTCATGAGGGCAGCAACAAGATTGATATCGATCCTAAAGTCGAGAAGCTCAATGGTATTACGGGGACATTTGGTTACTACACTGGCCTGCAGGTAGTAACATCACTCTCTTTTACCACAGACAAGGAGAGAAGCTACGGTCCTTTTGGTTCCGGAAACGGAACCGCCTTCTCATTAGTCGTGAATGATCAAACTATCAGTGGGTTTCATGGTCGCTCTGGTTGGTTTCTTGATGCTATCGGCGTCTATCTACAGCCTATACCAAAACTAAGCGTTGGTCCATGGGGCTGTCAAGACCCTGAAAACCAATGGACTTACGAGCCAAACGGCGTTATATCTCATATTTCCATCACCCATGATGATGCTATTTACTCCATTAGCTTCACTAGTCAAGATGACAAGGGTAATGTGGACAAATCAAAAACGTTTGGAGCAACGAGGGGTAGTAAAAGTGATGAGGTAATAAATCATGATTAATTTCTCTAGCTATATATATAGTATATATTACTAGCAATTTATTTGTCATTAATTATTTGCTATATTAATTACATATTATATATAAATCTCGTGCACCTGAAACAGATTGCCATTGACATTGAGAATGAGAAGCTCAACAACATCAGTGGGACATTTGATCTCAAAAGTGGTTACGTTGTCGTAACGTCCCTGTCATTTTCCACAGACAAAAATAAGGTTTTCGGTCCTTTTGGCACTGCAAGAGGAACTGCCTTCTCATTGCTGGCGAAAGATCAAAGTTTCATTGGGTTTCATGGTCGTGCTGGGTGGGTGGACCGCCATCAGTCTACCTACGTCCTATAACAGAACAACGTTTTGGTCAATGGGGCAGTCAAGAGCCAGGAAACGAATGGACTTATGTGCCAAAAGGTGCAATATCTCATATGTCCATCACCTACGATGATGCTATTTACTCCATTAGCTTCACAAGCCAAGATGACAAGGGTAATGTGGACCATTCAAAAAAATTTGGATCTATGACTGGTGATAAAAGTACTGAGGTAAGCATATATCACTATCTGAATGAATCATATCTCGAGTGTTCATCTTTCACTCTTTAGTTTTATTTATCTTATGCACTTGAACGAACAGATTTACTTCGACTTTAAGAACGAGAAGCTCAACAACATAAGTGGAACAGTTGATCTCAAAAGCGGATACCTTGTGGTGACATCGCTATCATTTTCCACGGACAAGAAAACGGTTTTGGACCAATTGGTACTGCAAGAGGAACGGCTTTCTCAATGCGAGTGAATAATGGGTTTTTCAGTGGATTTCATGGTCGTTCAGGCTACTGGCTTGATGCTATTGGGGTCGTTGTCAAGCCTACATAGATGAGTTTACATGCATAACAGACGATCGAGCTTTGCAAAAATAAAACGGTGGAAAGAAGAATGATTTTCCATATGTGGTTGTTTATTTGATATTTTTTCTTAAGCATTTTGTTTCTGTATTTGGTGCAATCTTTGTAATCTGCTTTGTTTTGTTTTGGTTGTTGTTGCAAAGCTTTTCTGTTGTTAATGGGACGCGTTGTTGGGTTGTTTGATTAAGGGTAATGGTCGTTTATCTTATGCCCTTAATTGATTTGTAATGTTGTTCTTCGGAAATCCTTTTAATAAATAAGTGTTCCTTATTGAGTTTAAGATTGAAGTTAATTCAATATAATTTTTTCTTTAATACTATCTAAGTATCACTTAATTAGTGGTATCAAATTAATGTGTTCGTCGACTTTTTTTTTTATCAAACATTTCATAAAGATAATGTAGACAATTTGTTTAAAGAATCTTTCAAAAAATGAAAAGATGAAATTTTATAACATTTTAAAAAAGAATAAAGGCACTTATTCTAAAACGGAGGGTGTAATAAATTTGTTTACCAGAATTTTATTGGTAGAGAAATGAAAAAACTTAAGACCGTACAATCAATTGTTTACTAAAAATTACAAGTGGACTAGTCTCAAGTAATATAGTGTAAGAATTTACGGATTATTGAACCCAAGGGACTGGAAACAAAATCAAATTTTATTATTCTTTACTTTAATCTAGAGAGCGATAGAAAATTGTTGCGAATTAATCTAAAGCAATTAAACTAAAGAAAGCAATGAAATAATAGTTTAAAGGACTTTAACGAGAGAAAAATGCTAGGGGTTAGGTTCACCAATTCGCTTCAATAATGGACATTGGGGTGCACCCATATATCAAAACCACCAGCAGCTTTGGCTAGAGATGGAAGCTTCAATGGGATACAATCGTGCTGCGAACCAACTCAAGTGGCATGAACTTCCTATGGACAAGCGTAACTCCTCAAGAATAGAATTTTCAAAGTCAAATTTTGGTAATGAAACCTTATTGAGCATGACCAAAGGCGGTAATTTGCACACTTTGAAGGTTGCATCATTAAGAACACGAAGCTCCAAACTCAAAGAATTAATATCGAGGATCATGATTTAGGTACAAATCTGGAAAAAAAAGTGAATCAATATCAACTTTTTGAAAAGGTTCTATCGCTTAGTGATGTGAAGTTGAATAGACTTGTTATCCCAAAGAAAAGTGCGTTGAAGTATTTTCCTCTTACATGTGATGGTTAGATGGAAAATGACATAAGGGATGCTGATGTGGAGTTGGCTTTTTCAACAAATTAATGAAGATATGGAAATTTTGGTATTTTTTGGTAGGGCAACAAGATTTTTGTCTTCACTAGGAGCTGAAACAATTTTGTGAAGGAAAAAGGTTTGCAAGCAAAAGACACGGTTGTGTACTCTCTATGCCAATTCACTAGTGGCGAGACTCAGGTGTTATCATTTTTCCATATCAATGTTAATTATTTCAAAAATATTAATTCAGAAGCACTCCATGATGAACAAGCACAACAATCGGAGTTTGGGCAATACTCTCAGGTTATTGAGGGAGTCAAGGAACCCATGGGCATTGAATCTATTGCTGAAGCGAAGAATTTTTTTAGACTTTTTGGGAACAAACACGAAAAACTTTGGGCGATATAATTTTGGCGTCGTCCAAGAAGGCAGACAGCGTGAAGAAGGGAATGAATCTACATGTCGAATGCGCTCTAGTGAAAAGTTATAGGCTCTTAGGTGTACAAATAATTTGAAGATAAATTGTGGTAAAAATTTTGCATCGAAGAAGAATCAGTTATTTTCAAGTCTAATTAAAATTAATTAGTTTAAAATTATTTTATGGTGATTTTGGGTTAAATTAAGTGAAATACTGATTTTAGGTAGGTTCCCTTGTTTAGACCATAGAATGGATTTTTAGTAGTTTTGGGCATGTAATTGGGAATACTTTTGTTTATTCACTATTCTTCTATGTGGTTGTTAGAAATAAATGGAAATGATAAAGAAGTTTACTTCATGAGTTTGGCTCAAATTCTTAACCCTATTTATAATATTGGTAATCTAGTGATCTCCATAATATCTTTTCACATGTGTTGACTTGGTTTTAAATGTTTACTCTCTAGAGCTCACATTTTAAAGAAAAGATATGTGAAAAGATATTATGGGAACACTAGATTACCACCAATACATGGAGGTATAACACTTTGAGCCAAACTCATCAAGTAAATGTCTTTTCTCATTTTCTTTTAACAACCACATAAAATGAATGGTGAATCTGAAACAAAATGATTTACCCCTAAACTAGTAAAAATCAGGCTGAACAAGAAAACACAAAATCATTCTTCAACTAATTCATTTTAGTTAGACTAGAAAATATATCATTCTTCTTCAATTAAATATTTAAATTATTTGTCCACCAAAAAGCCTAAAATCTACATTCCTTGAAGGAACAAATTTGACGAATTTAGTTTCCTTCACTTCTTTGCGTTCCTTGTCTTCTTTGGTAACCTCAGAATTATATCACCAAACTGTAAACATGTACCACATAATCATAGGCACATTAATCACATATACCACGTAGCACGGTGATGATCACATAAGTGCACGTAAATAACCACATTTAAAGGATATGGTTGTTGTGCATGCATTTGTCTTTCTTTGTTGCTTTACACATCTCACGTTGTCGTCGAATCGGTCTCGTGCTCGGAATCATACTGAACTCACTATACAAATTGTCGTTACATCTCGCTATTCTACTTAGCGAGGAAAGATACCATCGTTACTTCTCACTTGATTACATAGTGAGGAAAATACCGTCGTTACATCTCACCGTCTACTTAGCGCGGAAAGATACCATCGTTCCTTGTCTTCTTTGCGTTCCTTGTCCTGTCTGCCCAAAGTATAACTTAATTAGTGGTATCAAATTAATGTGTTCGTCGACTTTTTTTTTATCAAACATTTCATAAAGATAATGTAGACAATTTGTTTAAAGATCATATTTTAAAAAATGAAAAGATGAAATTTTATAACGTTTTAAAATAGAATAAAGGCACTTATTCTAAAACGGAGGGTGTAATAAATCTGTTTACCATAATTTTATTGGTAGAGAAATGAAAAAACTTAAGACTGTACAATCAATTGTTTACTGAAAATACACGTGCACTAGTCTCAAGTAATATAGTGTACGAATTCTGATTATCGAACCTAAGGTGGAAACAAAATTAAATTTTATTATTCTTTACTTTAATCTAGAGAGCTATAGAAAATTGTTGTGAATTAATCTAAAGCAATTAAACTAAAGAAAGCAATGAAATAATAGTTTAAAGGACTTTAATGAGAGAAAAACACAAGGGGTTAGGTTCACCAATTCACTTCAATAATGCAACATTTTTCTCAAAATGTTGGGGAAGAAATCTAGAATTTTCTTTTTATCAATCGCCCACCTTCTCCTTCTCCACTCTTTCTTCTTTCCCGTTTCATGATATCTTGGCAATCCAACTCCCAAACTTCAATAATGCCACCAACAACTAATTCTATTAACTTTACATCTCCTAAACTCCAACAACGAAACCCATCACCCCCAATTGAAGACTGATTATTGCCTGTGGTTAACAATTTTTCAACTATGGCAAATTAACGGGTTGGGAAGCAGGGTGTTCGTAGGCAGGATGATGGTGCCAATGCAATGATGAACAAGGAGGTTCAGGATCTAGGTAGCTATCGGTTGCTAAGTACAATGGCGTACAACAGCGGCGGAGATCTCAAGTTTTCGAAGGTGGTCGTAGAAGGTGGTGGTTTCGGGATACGGTGTAATCTTCTTGAAGATGAACTTGCTACAATTTATTTCAAACCAAATTCTCACTCACTCTCTAGAGAACATGTTGTACTAGGTTTGAAACTTTTTTCAATCTAAAAAATTGATTTGATGAAGTGAATTTGAAATTTGATGAAACCCAATTGCTTTTCAAATGCAATTTATTTTTGATCCCGTCAAAATGTACTCTGGTGACCACTTCGATTCCACGTGTGGTGCTATTTGACTGGTAAGATGCCCCGTCTCTCAAAGGCAAGTGTTGCTGGAACTTGACTACCGAAAGTGCTTGTGATCACAAAGCACCGTTAGGGGAGGGCGTGGGTGCGGCTAAAGCCCTCCGGTGTGAGAGTGAGTATACAAGGTGTGTATATGTGTAGCTACCAAGCTATCTTTCATAGTGATTGTGGTTCTTGAGCATTAACTTATGGAGTAAATGCTTAAGAGTTTTAGGAAGAAGAAGATAGTTGAAGAGAGTAAATGGACTAAGAAAATAAGTGAAGGCAATCACATCTTATTTATCTTGGGGAATGTTTGTTGGATGCCGATGGGTTGTCATGTGTCGACTTGTGATTGGTGAGAACAGCCCAGTATGGTAGTTCTTTGTCGAGAGAAGTTGAAGAGCATTTAAGTAGAAGATTTATCCACTCTTAGGGACGATGCAAATCTTCGGCCTTGCTTTTGAGTATGCTAGAGCTTGACATGGACCAATGAGAGACAATAACTCTTCCGGGAAGAGCTGGAGTAGTTTGGCAATAAATGGGCCATTAAATGTTGAGTTGACCTCACATCCAGGGCTAGATGATCCTCGGGTCCAATGAGGAGCTTCGGATTGATTACGTGGGATTTAAGAGATGAAGTGTGATCTTGAGATAACTCTTTCTAAAGCTCTAGGTCGGGAGGTTCTACCACCGTGGTGGGCTTGGCGCTGGAAGCTTGAAGCTTGGGACCTCGGGGAAGCCCTCGAGGGTTGGATGACACATGGTAGCCATAGTCCAAATCTCCTTTGACACGTGTTTGAGGCTATTGCCACGTAGATCTCAATTTATTGGGTTCCATTGTAGCCCGCCCACGACGAGGTCAAATTTATCTTCGAGGACAACTTCACGACATTATCCAAAGTGGAAAAAAGAGTAGCAATTGAGAAAAAGTGGCATGAAGTAGAATGAAAACAATTGAGAAAAGAGAAGAAAATATATACTTGGTCTAGACTTTGTTCTTGATTTAAGTCATTTACTCCTTTGAAAGACTTGGTGTGGCCCGGATCCGACTTTTGGAGAAATCGGTCCCTTGGACCTTTTTAGCTCTTGTGTCGTGGTTTTCCTCTATGTGATTTTATGATCGATAAACATGAAAAAAAAGCTTATCTTTGAAAGCAGAGTCGCCACTCTCGTTTATAAAGTAAGCGGGAGAAAAACTTTAGATTATGGGTTCGGAGCCAAGTTACAATGGGAAGGTTTTACGCACCCAACTCACCCTTTCGGTCTTTACACATTTGCATGCTTGTATTTAATTATCAAGTTTGTTATTTCTGAAATATACACTTTACATGTATTGAATATATTGATATGTATTTAAAATAATTACATACATTTATTTACATATCTAAAGCGATTAACGAGCGGAAGGGTTACTTTCTGTCGTTTTCACAAATCGGGCCCGTTCTATTTGTGTAATATTGGATCAAGCTAGCTCGTAGCGACCGTTATGCTTCCACTACTACCAATCGAAGAAAGGAAGACATACATTTTGTGTGTGTTGAGAGTCGATTACTCTTTTCTCTTTTCTTTCTCTCTTTTCTTCCTCAAAGAGGCTTGATAGAGAGAGTTGTGTGTGTGTGTGTGTGTGAGCTCTTTTGAGGGGCTTGGCTTCTCTTTTTTGTGGGAGAGCTGAGCTCTATTTATAGGGGAGGAAGTGAGAGTTACTCTGGTCCAAGTTTGGATGAAGCTTCCTTTACGCCTCCAAAGTCTTGTGGCTTGGCTTAACTTTGAGGACAAAATCTTTGGTTTGTGCGACGCACCTAGCATGGTGTCCGCCACCAAACTCTGTTTGGGTGTATCGGCCCACTCGGCAAGGCTTGCGCACCAAACCGGCCCTATTTTTACTTTTTGGGCTTTGTGTCTTGCACTTTGGCCCTTCTAATTTGTGTATCTTGATCTAGACCCTTGATGTTGATCTAGCGGAAGGTTGTTTGTGTGTTGGGCGTCGTTAGTCTGTTGTATCTTGAGTTTGACCCTTGATGTTGATCTAACCGAAGCTCGTTGTATTTGTTGGACATTGTGATCCGTTGTGTATGTTGTTTCTTGAAATAATCATAGAAACATGGCTAGTCCATTTGTAAATAAACAGTTGTTTATTGGACAATTCGTATAATGTAGGTGTACGAATTTTGGGTGTCTACACTTGGTCTCTACACCTCAAAACTTACTTCTCTGAAAAGAGATCAAGATTCATAGAGCCCTACCACCGAAGTAAGAATGAGTGAAGTGGTCTGAGATGAAGCACAAGCATCATTTTCATATTAATTGCACTCGAATGGGTAGACTTAAAGAGTAATGTAACATCTATCCCGAGAGCAATAATATTGTATCATAGTTTTCAGGTATATCACCCACAAAGCATTCAAACATTTGTTGTGTGAATGTGATAAGTGGGTATTTTACTCATTTATTGGGTATTATTCGAGCTTAGATTTTACTAATTCTCGAGGGTTTTGTAATCTAATATTGGATTTTAGTGTTATTTTGTAGTTTCAGGGTTTACAGGGCCAATCATGCAAATTTGGAGGTCTTTTGAAGCTTATTTAGAAGTTCAGGGGGTCTTTGTACAAATTCCTGGAAGCTGAAGGAAAAGTTGAAAATTCTGCCCATCAAGAGACGTGGCGCCTTGGTTACCTAGTTCTAATCTTTTTGGGTTTCCTTTTTGTATTGTATCTTTTCTTTTTTTTTTCCAAGTTATTGTATTCTAGGTAGGTATAAAATATATCTTTTTAGATTAGGTTTAGGGGGTAGTTAACAATCTTTAGAGCCGTCAATAGAGAATTAGACAAAGGAAGAACGAAGAACGAAGTTTGTAATTTTGGATTCAAGTATCGATTTCTTGACTCTTATAATTATTATTCATCTTCTTCCCATGCTTAATCTTTTGAATCCTTTGTTTATTATTATGAGTTTTGTTTATTTTATTATGAACTAAATTCATATAGCTAGGGTAAGGGGTAGCCAATTCATGAAAGAGTAATTTTGATCCGATTAGAGTAACGAACGATTGCATGATTGTGTGAGTTTTAATTCTTGTGCTTAATGCTTTGAAAGACTGGCCACCTTTTAATTGTTTTCAATCATGTGGATGAGACCGAGAGGAGATTTCATATGATGGATCGTAGGAATTAATACCATGGATCTAAATTCATGCTAGAGATAGATGAGTTGATACATGCAATTAGCCATAGATCGTCTCGAAAGCTAAGAGAATTTCATAAAACCTAATGCATTGTTTTCTAACTAAATCTACCTAGAGATACGTAGGTTGCTAGGAAATAATAGGATTGATATTGCTCGAGAGAGAATATTGATTAAATTAGGAAATTCCGTTGTCACACAATAGTAATTGATCGGAACCGAAATGGTTGATTGTTACTCGAAGTGAATTGGTGAACCTAAACCTAGCGCTTTTCTCTCATTGAATTCTTTAAAATTGTTATCTACTTGCTTTCTTTAATTTAATTAGTTTAGTTAAATTCACAACAACTTTCTTTCACTCTCTAGATTAAAGTTTAGAATACCAAAGTCTGATTTTGTTCCAGTCCCTTGGGTACGACAACCCCTCATATTTCCACTCTATTACTTGAGACTAGTACACTTGCTAGTATTCGGTTTTCACCACATCAAGTTTTTGGCGCCGTTGCCGGGGACTGCCTCTACAATTTCAAATTAGTTATTTTAGCTTTAATCTAGTTGTTTCTTTATTCTTGATTTCTTGGTTTTACGTTTCGTTTGCTTGCCGTGCTTTCTTGCGGGGAAATTAGTGTATGCACAACACTAGATCCAAGGTAAAGAACTTCGAAGCGTTTGATCAGGAAATTGAAAGAACCCTTCGTGCCATTAAGAAGAATCAAAAACCAAGCATGGGTGACAATAATGCAAATCTTTGGAGTAGCACCACGGAGCTTTCGAACTCGTTGGACTACGGCTCCAAGAAGGAAGGCAATGGATCATGCATTGCGGGCCGATATCCGCGGCAACTTTGAGATCAAGTCTTCCACCGTCGGATGATCCAAAATTGATTGCAATTCTATGGGTTGCCAAGGGAAGATCAAATGATCATTTGGATAACTTCATAGAGATTTGTAGCATGTTCAAGTATAATGGTATCTCAGAAGGCGTGAGACTTAAATTGTTTCCTTTCTCTCTTGGGATGGAGCTAGGGTTTGGTGAAGTCTCTTCACCGGGTTCCATAACTACATGGGATGAGATGGCAGAAATTCTTGATGAAGTACTTTCCACCTTCAAAGACTATAAAAATGAGGAATGACATCTCGAATTTCTCTCAAATGGAAGGTGAATCACTCTCGAAGCTTGGGAAGATCTGAGGACTCACGAGAATGTGCCACATCATGGCGTCCCACTTTGGATGCAAATTTCAACCTTCTACAATGCCTTAGCGTAGTGTCGTTCCATGATTGATCTTTGCGGCGGGGAACATTCATGAAAAAGACTCAGGAGGGCGTTATGAGGCTGCTGAGGAGTTGGCAACCAATGGGCATAATTGGAATTACGAGCGGGGCCAATCCAGAAGGTATTTGGAATTCATGATGTGGATAGTTTGGCTTTTACGGCAAAATTAGAGGCTTTGAGCACCAAGATTGACAACATTGGAGCAAGCGGCAATGCAAGTGAAGTCTCTTTGTGATATGTGTGGGCCGGTCGGGACATGCGAGTTTTGAATGCCAAATGGGAAATCAATTCGCAAACCCGGTGGAGGATGTAAACTTTGTTGGAAATTTTCAGAAATCAAATAATCGAACAATCCCTATTCCAACAAATATAATCCGGGATGGAGGAATCACCCTAATTTCTCTTGGGGTGGTAATCGAGCGATCCAAGCTCCACGGGGTTTTGGCCGGCGGACTTCGGATCATACTTAGCGGCAAGAGGCGAAGTCGGCATTGGGCGATGCCCTTGCAAAGTTCATAACGAACAACGACTTGAGACTCCAAAGTCGGGAGGCCGCAATAAACAACATAAAGGTGCAAATAGGTCGGTTGGCGAACGGTTGAATGGAAGAAATCACGGTGCTCTACCAGTGATACGAAAAGAATCCCGATGCTCGAGCCTTTCTTTGTCACTTTAAGGAATGGAAGGGAGTTGGTGGAGCAAGAAAGAAAAAGTCTACACCACGCGCCAAGCTGACCATTGAAGTAGAAGCGAGAAAAGAAGGAGGAGGAAGAAGAGGGAATATTGCGGTAAAACTTCCCCACCACCATATCAACCACCTCCTCCATTCCCTCTTGCCTTTGAAGAAGCGAGAAACTAGATAAGCGGTTTGGGAAGTTCTTAGAAGTGTTCAAGAAATTGCACATCAATATTCCATTCGCGGATGCCCTACGGATGCCAAGCTATGCAAAGTTCTTAAAGGATATTTTGTCCAACAAAGGAAGCTTGAGGAGCATGAGGCGGTACATCGGCGGAGGAATGTTCGGCAATCTTGCAAAATAAACTTCCACCAAGGTAAAAGATCAGGGGAGTTTCACTATCCCTATTACTATTGGTAATTTGTCTTTCTCAAATGCTCTATGTGATTTAGGTGTGAGTATAAATTTGATGCCATTGTCGGTATTTCAAAAATTGGGTCTTGGGGAACCAAAGCCCACTCTGTGTCCCTACATTAGCCAAGCGGTCTATCACTTATCCTAGGGGTATTGTAGAAGATGTATTGGTAAAGGTAGATAAATTTATCTTTCCTGCTGATTTTCTTGTGTTGGATATGGAAGAGGATATTGAGTTCCTCTTATTCTAGGTAGGCCATTTTAGCCACTTGTAGAACTTTAATTGATGTCCAATCCGGAGAATTAATTCTTAGTGTTGGAGCGAGAAAGTGGTTTTAATGTTTTTAAAACCCGAAAAGAGTGGGTGGTGGAGATTCTTGCTTTCGAATAGAAACTTTGGATGTTGATAGCACAGATAATTTTGGTTCTTCTAATCGTGAGTGCTTTCTGAAAAATAGGATTGAAGACCCATTGGAAGCATGCATAGGCAATCCAATTTACATGGATGTGTCTCATGATTTTCGGGTATTAGAAGGGGTAACTCTTGAAGAAATTGCAAGCGGTATTCACGGCCCTAGAGTGGGGCGTCGGATATATACAATACCGTCGAAGAAAGAAGGTTGAAAGCCATGATCCAAATTTGGGTTTTACAGTGATGGGGTACCCAAGGAAGCACTAATTTTGAGATGTCAAAAGTCGAAGTATTTTCATCGGGGTTATGGTTTGACTTCCAATTGTGCTCCCACGTATGATCCTCCTTAGTTGTGAAAGGAGGAAAGAGTCGGACTACGACTTTAAACAAATCGCTTGTTGGGAGGCAACCCACTTCGGTATGATTTTATTAACTTTTAGTAGTGTAATGTAGTCGTTTTCGCTCCCTTTCTTACTCTATGCGAATTCCGTGTTGCATTTTAACTTCTATGCATGTGGTAAGTTTGGGGGTGAAGGCGTTTTTAGTGTTGTATTCTTTGTCTTAATTGTTTTTAGAGTCACCCTTCTTGGGTCTCCCTGAGTTTGTGGGTTTCTAGGGGAGTGTATATAGTGTCACCCTCACAAAAAGATTTTCAATTTCATGTATTTTTATGCTTTTTGTGCTAATGTTTAATGGTTTTGTAGTTGTTGTTGTTGTATTGTTGTCTGAGGTAACATGTCACTCAAATCGGGCAAGATAGGAAGAAAAGGAGGTCTCTCATACTAATAGGGAGTGCAGTTCTTTGAATTCGAAATGGACTTTTAAGTCTGGGGGGCTAGATGCTATTTCCGGAAGTTAAACAATTTTTGGAGGCGTCGGCGAGAATGTCTAGCGCTATGGCTGCCGCTTTAGCGCGGTTTTCTTCAAAAAGCGTAAAAGCACAGTAAGCGCCCCCTTTTCTTTTCTCCCCTCGCGCTCGCCTTCTTCCCGTACTCCCACGCTCTCAAACACCGCACACATAAACCCTCCCCTTCACACCAGGGCAACATCGACAATCCACGCCGCCCTCGTCTCGGCCCCCAACCACGAATTCCTCTCTCTCGAGGAGGCGGCGGCCTCGCGTGAATCATCGGCAGGCCGCTCATATCGGTGCCTCTTCCTTGCGGCGATCTTCCTTCGGGCACTCCCATCCGCACTCGCGCGACTCTAATAACACATCACGCGCAACAACGCCCGCTTTTAAACGCATGATAGCACAGTCGGTAAATCAATCTCAGCGCCGGTGGCGAGCACTCCATGATCTCAGCTCTCTCTCTTCTGCAGCGTGAAATTGCAACCCCTAGGGCTTGCAATTTGGGGGTAATTTTTTTTAAAACACTAAGATTCCCCTTTAATTCAGTCGACCCTTGAAATTTAGTGCATATTGTTGGTAATTGTGTTGGGTTTCTGACTTGTTGAGTTCAATTTTGGAGCATGTTGGTTGATGTTGTTTGCTTAGAGTTGCTTTGTGGAATTGGGTATCATTGTGCTTGAATTTAATTGTTGGGTGAAGATTTCATGTTCCCTGATGATGCTCATGCCTGTTTCAGTGACAAATATTCCCTCATATTTTGTACTGCATTCACATTGAGGACAATGTGAAATTTAAGTTTGGGGGTGAGAATTTGGGCAAATCTATGCTTATGCCATGCTTGAGAGTAGCATGTTTTGCCAGTTTATTTTGTGTCTTTATTTATGAAAAGAAAAAAAAATAACATTTAGAAAAATCATTTTTTGCGAGTCTTGGTTTGGCGTGGTTACTTCCGCCAATGATGATAATTTGTTTGATTTGTGACATCTTGTGGATAGCAATGCATATACACTTGTCTAAATACTTAGCTTGGTATATTTGATTGAACTATGAATCTCCATTCCTTGAGCACTTTACATCATGAATTGATTCTTGAAAAATTTGGATGACTTTATCGGGTTCTATAGTGCACATTTCATTCCCTTGGCCTTTGGTTATTTGAAAATTAGAGTATTCATGAAATTTTTAAACTGTTTTTACTCCTTGAAGTTAGGCCTAAACAGAGTTTAAGTAATCTGAACGAAAAAAAAAAAGTAGAGAAAAAAGTAGAAAAAAAAAGAAAGCATTTTTGTGAAGACTTAGTCTAGCTTCGTAGCCTTTTTAACTCGAGTTAGTAAGCTCGTTGGGGTGTTTTTACACCTAATGTCTTAAAGCCATTTGGTTTGAGAGTCATTGGCCTAACACTTTCGTTACATGGGTTAATTAGAAGCTTAAGGGAGCGGACATTGCACAAGTCCACAAGCGAGTTCTTGAAAAAAAAAAAAAAAGAAAGAAAGAAAGAAAAGAAAAAAGTTCGGTATTACTACTTATGTTTGTAGTAATGGATGGGAGTAATTACGTGTTTTTACGTTTCATGAAAAACTTTGATATATATATTATTCGTGAAGGTTTGTTCATGTGACATTTGGGGGAATGGATGGAGTACTTGGCCTTCTAAGGAATTTCAAGTTTTGAAGGTGTTGAGACATGGTTTGCACACACACACGGAGATCTATAGTGAGATTGATGATTATCGAGTGAAAGTTTAGACTCGTTGCTATGTGTTGTTATTTGCAAATTGTTGTAAATCTTACTCTGAGGCATTGTGTAGTGCCATGCCGCGCCTTGACTTGTGAAAGAAAAAAATATATCTTGTAAATATTTTAATTTTTGTATTTATTCGTTTTCTTGTTTTACTCGAGGACGAGCAAAAGTCTAAGTTTGGGGGTATTTGATAAGTGGGTATTTTACTCATTTATTGGGTATTATTCGAGCTTAGATTTTACTAATTCTCGAGGGTTTTGTAATCTAATATTGGATTTTAGTGTTATTTTGTAGTTTCAGGGTTTACAGGGCCAATCATGCAAATTTAGAGGTCTTTTAAAGCTTATTTAGAAGTTCAGGGGCTCTTTGTACAAATTCCTAAAAGCTGAAGGAAAAGTTGAAAATTCTGCCCATCAAGAGACGGCTGTGGCAGCCTTGGTTACCTAGTTCTAATCTTTTTGGGTTTCCTTTTTGTATTGTATCTTTTCTTTTTTTTTTCCAAGTTATTGTATTTTAGGTAGGTATAAAATATATCTTTTTAGATTAGGTTTAGGGGGTAGTTAACAATCTTTAGAGCCGTCAATAGAGAATTAGACAAAGGAAGAACGAAGAACGAAGTTTGTAATTTTGGATTCAAGTATCGATTTCTTGACTCTTATAATTATTATTCATCTTCTTCCCATGCTTAATCTTTTGAATCCTTTGTTTATTATTATGAGTTTTGTTTATTTTATAATGAACTAAATTCATATAGCTAGGGTAAGGGGTAGCCAATTCATGAAAGAGTAATTTTGATCCGATTAGAGTAATGAACGATTGCATGATTGTGTGAGTTTTAATTCTTGTGCTTAATGCTTTGAAAGACTGGCCACCTTTTAATTGTTTTCAATCATGTGGATGAGACCGAGAGGAGATTCCATATGATGGATCGTAGGAATTAATACCATGGATCTAAATTCATGCTAGAGATAGATGAGTTGATACATGCAATTAGCCATAGATCGTCTCGAAAGCTAAGAGAATTTCATAAAACCTAATGCATTGTTTTCTAACTAAATCTACCTAGAGATCGTAGGTTGCTAGGAAATAATAGGATTGATATTGCTTTCGAGAGAGAATATTGATTAAATTAGGAAATTCGTTGTCACACAATAGTAATTGATCGAACCGAAATCGTTAATTGTTACTCAAGTGAATTGGTGAACCTAAACCCTAGCGCTTTTCTCTCATTGAATTCTTTAAAAGCATTATCTACTTGCTTTCTTTAATTTAATTAGTTTAGTTAAATTCACAACAACTTTCTTTCACTCTCTAGATTAAAGTTTAGAATACCAAAGTCTGATTTTGTTCCAGTCCCTTGGGTACGACAACCCCTCATATTTCCACTCTATTACTTGAGACTAGTACACTTGCTAGTATTCGGTTTTCACCTCATCAGAATGCCTTGTAAAAATTCCCTTCATTTTGAGATATGAACTAAACATCAACCAGTTCATCATCTCTCTCCTCACAGTCCATCATTGTTGACCGAAGCTAACTAATTCTTAGTGTAAAGATTAGAGTGCAGCTTGATCAGTTTCATTGATCGACTATGATATACTCCTCCGTTCAACCAAAAAGTCCACTTTTGACTTTTTGGGTCAACAATTAAAGTTTGACCGATTATTTACATAGATTTATTTGTTTTACAAAATTATAAAAGTTGTAATCCATAGTATTCTTAATGTAGTTTATAATTAATGGAATAATATTTTCTAAAACATAAATAAAATATGTGAAATTTTGATTTGATTTGGTCACGTGTTGACTTTTAAAAATGGAAAGTGGACTCTTTGCCTGGAACGGAGGGAGTACAAAACTTTATTATTTGTTGCTAATTCCATTTCCTTTAGTAACAATAATAAATATTAGTATTCCACTACTACTTTGAAAGGATTAGAGTGTCATAGGTTGATGTACTAATCAAGTTCGCTATTGGTAGACTTACATTGAATTCAATGAATGTTTATTTCCAAACTTCAACCTCTTTCATTCTACTATGTGCTTTACTACCTTTATATCTATCACCAAACCTTTATTGTGAATCTTGTGTATCTATTGAATCTAGCTTGCTGATCTTTATATATATATATATATATATATATATATATATATATCTTATATCAACAACTTTGCTCTTACGTTATATAAGCATGTTGATTGCTCTTTGTGCCTACTTTTATATCGGTAACTTTATGACCTTTGCATTTCATATTAAGCTGTTCAATTTGCATAAACTCATTAGCAACTAAACCTACCACGGATACATAACTATTTATATGGAGCATACATGACTTAAGGCTCTCTTAAAATGATTTTTAAATTGGTCCCTCTAGCCTATCTCTTGAGCAATATGATTCATTATTAATAAGCCTAATGGGGCCGAACCATTGGTAACCATGTGTTCTAATGAGATTTATAGAAAGGAAAAGCGATGTCTTCTTGTGATATACTAGTTTGACAATATCAATAAATTTTGTAATCTCGGCGGTTCAATAACATGATGTGCATATATTTGAGCTATTAAAGATTATGACAGAAAAAGTTGTAAGTTTCTTACAATGGGGATGTTGGCAGAATCCTATTATTCATCGACATTTTTTACCCAACATTTCTCTTTAAATTGCACCAATTGATTTTAAGTCAGTTATAGTCTTATTTAGCACAAAACGATATTGTAGTTATATCAAAACTTAACGAATATGAAGACGAGAGAAGATGGTTGATTATGAAATCAAGAATTCCAAGCAATTTGTATTAAAATGGAACTTTGCGGTTTCACTACTTAACACACCTAGACAATTCGAGTTGGCTTAATTCTCTATGGCATATACATCTTTGTTTTTTAAACTAAAGCTTGATGAAATATTCTATGCATGGTTAGTAAGGAGTATAATAATAAAGATACTTACTGTGCCTACTAGCTCCTCCATGTTTTTGACATTCTCCTTTTTGTTAACATTGCCACTTATCTTATATTTACTATAGGGAAAATTATCAAAATGACCAACATACTATCACTTAGTAACCAATTTCATCCCGTACTTCTAATATCCTAAAATTGACCAGTGTACTCACTAATTGAGTTCAATGTGTTCCCTCCCATTAACTTTCCATCCAATTTTTAACGGATTGCTAACACAGTTAGAAGCTAATTTATGAGGGGTATTTTTGTCCTTTCCTTCCAAACCTCACCACCCCACCCACACCCACATGGGCGGTGAGATTTAGAAGGAATGGACAAAAGTACCCCTAATAAATTAGCTTCGATTAACTGCGTTCAATTCGTTAGAAAATGGATGGAAAGTTAAATAACAGGAGGGACTACATTGGACTCAATTAGTGAGTCTGTCAATAAGATGGAGGGTATCGATTACTAAATGATAGTCGTTAGTCATTTTGATAATGGACGATAGAATGCGCCCATATATCAAAACCACCGGCTGACTTTGGCTAGGGATGAAAGCTTGATGGGATACAATCGTCTTGCGAACCAACTCAAATGGCATGAACTTCCAATGGACAAGCGTAACTCCTCAAGAATAGAAGTTTCAAAGTCAAATTTTGGTAATGAAGCCTTATTGAGCATGACCAAAGCGGTAATTTTACACTTTGAAGGTTGCATCATTAAGAACACGAAGCTCCAAACTCGAAAGAATTAATATCGAGGATCATGATTTAGGTACAAACTTGGAAAAAAAAAGTGAATCAATGTCAACTTTTTGAAAAGGTTCTATCGCTTAGTGATGTGAAGTTGAATAGACTTGTTATCCCAAAGAAAAGTGCGTTGAAGTATTTCCTCTTACATGTGATGGTTAGATGGAAAATGACAAAAGGGATGCTGATGTGGAGTTGGCTTTTTCAACAAATTAATGAAGATATGGGAATTTTGGTATTTTTTGGCAGGGCAACAAGATTTTTGTCTTCACTAGGAGCTGAAACAATTTTGTGAAGGAATAAGGTTTGCAAGCAAAAGACACGGTTGTGTGCTCTCTATGCCAATTCACTGGTGGAGAGACTCAGGTGTTATCATTTTTTCATATCAATGTTAATTATTTCAAGAATATTAATTCAGAAGCACTCCATGATGAACAAGCACAGCAATCGGATTTTGGGCAATACTCTCAGGTTATTGAGGGAGTCAAGGAACCCATGGGCATTGAATCTATTGCTGAGCGAAGAAATTTTTGACTTTTTCGGGAACAAACACATAAAACTTTGGGCGATATAATTTTGGCGTCACCAAGAAGGCGAACAGCGTGAAGAAGGGAATAAATCTACAGTCGTCGAATCTGCTCTAGTGAAAAAGTTATAGGCTCTTAGGTGTACAAATAATTTGAAGATGAATTGTGGTAAAAATTTTGCATCGAAGAAGAATCAGTTATTTTCAAGTCTAATTAAAATTAATTAGTTTAAAATCATTTTATGGTGATTTAAGGTTAAATTAAGTAAAATACTGATTTTAGGTAGGTTCCCTTGTTTAGACCATAGAATGGATTTTTAGTAGTTTTGGGCATGTAATTGGGAATAATTTTTGTTTCGTATTCACTATTCTTCTATGTGGTTGTTAAAAATAAATGAAAATGATAAAAGAAGTTTACTTCATGAGTTTGGCTCAAATTCTTAACCCTACTTATAATATTGGTAATCTAGTGATCTCCATAATCATCAAATCGGATCCTCTATTCCAAAATGTTCCATCTCTTATTCCAACCGTTGGATGTGCGCCACATGTGCATAAAAAATTATAGGATAATTAATGTTGCTTATTCACATGCACATGTGGCGCACATCCAACGATTGGAATAGGAGATGAAACACCATTTTGGAATAGAAGACCCGATCTGATCTTTTCACATGTGTTGACTTGGTTTTAAATGTTTACTCTCTAGAGCTTCACATTTTAAAGAAAAGATATATGAAAAGATATTATGGCAACACTAGATTACCACCAATACATGGAGGTATAACACTTTGAGCCAAACTCATCAAGTAAATGTCTTTTCTCATTTTCTTTTCTTTTCTAACAACCACATAGATGAATGGTGAATACGAAACAAAATGATTTACAATTAAATTCCCTAAACTAGTAAAAATCCATTGTATGGTCAAAACAAGGGAACCTACCTAAAATCGTTTTTTCACTTACTTCAACCCAAAATCACCATAAAATGGTCTTCAACTAATTCATTTTAGTTAGACTAGAAAATATATCATTCTTCTTCGATGCAAGCTTTTTTACCACAATTCATCTTTAAATTATTTGTCCACCAAGAAGCCTAAAATCTACATTCCTTGCAGGAACAAATTTGACGAATTTAGTTTCCTTCACTTCTTTGCGTTCCTTGTCTTCCTTGGTAACCTCAGAATTATATCGCCTAATGTTTTTTTTTTTTTTTGTCTGTTCCTCAAAATCTCCAATATTTGTAACCCAAAAAGCCTAAAAATTTTCTTTGCTTCCTTAATCTTGATTTAAGTATTTCCTAAATTCCAATTCTTGTGCATGTACTTCATGTGGAGCTTCGACATTAATATTCTTGATGTAATTCACATTGATATGGAAAAATGATAGCTGATTCCCTCCACCGCTAAATTGGAATAGAGAGAAAACTATCGTGTCTTTGCTTCCAAACTTTTTTCTTTCACAAAATTGTTCTAGCCTCTAGTGATGACATAAATCTTGTTCTTCTTCCAACAACTGTACCCGAATTTCCATAGCTTTATAAATTCGTCAAAAAATGCCAGCTCTGCATCACTAGCCCTTCAGCTATTAACCATCTCACCATCAGATGTAAGATGGAAATACTTCAACGCAGTTTTCTTTGGGATAACAAATCTATTCGACTTCACACACTAGGCAGCAGAACCTTTTTAAAAAGTTGACACTGATTCACTTTTTTCCCAGGCATGTATCTAAGAGCCCCGTTTGTTCCTGCATTTGGAGTTTGGAGTTTTGGGTTCTTAATGAATACAACCTTTACCACCTTTGGTCATGCTCAACAAGGCTTCATTAACAAAAATTGACTTCAATTTTTTTTCCTCTTGAGTAGTTACGCATGTCCACACGAAGTTCATGACACTCGAGTTGTTTGGCAGCAAGACTGTATCCCATTGTAGCTTCCATCCCTAGCCAAAGCTGGGGGTTGTTTTGATAGATGGTTGCATCCCAATTTTCCAAACTCATTATCCAAATCTATACGCTTATCATTTTCAAAATTCAAATGTTTGATTGTTTCCTGACAATTTCCACCTAAAGAAAACTTTGAAACATTTTTGTTCATTTTTTTACTCAAGAAACAACAATTCTTTTTAACATAAAAAGGGTTGTGGAATGATTTATAGCTTATTTTTCTCTTTCACTTTAATACTACAAAAATATAATTTGATTATTAAAGTTTACATATGAACAGTAAAATTTAAAAACCTTTCAGGGAAATAATTTTTAAACAAAAGGAATAAAATCATTACTTAGTAAATTTTATCTATAAAAATTTGCGTGTACCCGAAAAAAACTTAATAAGTTGTCCCTCCAACTTTTAAAATAAAATTTTTATCTATGTCCCTCCAACTTTTAAAATAAAAATAAATAAAAAAAATAGTCATTTATGCGAGCAAAGGCCTACATAGTCCACGTAAACAGCCCCGTTAGAAAATTGGATGGAGCGTTGATGGCAAGGACCACATAAAACTAAAATAGTACGTTGGTCATTTTTTCTATTAGAAGTTCGTTGGTCAAATCGGTTATTCACAATTGTATGATGGTTAAAAATATAATTTTCCATATATATAAACTAAAGCATTGCTTTTACTATTTTCATGAGGAGGTGGGAAAAATTATAATCTCAATTATTGACTAAGAGCCCGTTTGTTCGTGCGTTTTGGCCAAAACGTAGGGTTAATACGCAGCTTATTCTTTAACTTAGCGTTTCAATGCTGCGGTAGAAAAAACTGCATTTTCAAACGCTGAAATTCTTAGCTTTTTCCCAAAACGCAGATTTTAAAATGCAATAGGGAATAAAAAGTTGCGTTTTGATATAATATCACAAACGCATTTATAAAAAAAAAATCGTGTTTTTAAATAATTTGCGTTTTAGAAACGCTGCGTTTTCAAAACACTGAAAATTTTAAAAATGCTACACCAAATAGACTCTAAGACGTGATGACTTCTCATAATTTTCCAATCAACATCTTTTGTTTTACTCTTGTAAAACTTAGGACACTAAACTTTTTATGTCATATATACTTGACACAAAGAGATAGTTAATATGTGCTCTGATGTGACTTAAACCAACAAGTAGTAAGTGCACTAATTCAAGTAATAATGTGTAAGTATTATGGGTTGATTGTACCCAAGGGACTGCAGAACAAAGATCAAAATTATATTAGTTTTTGTTTCAACTTAGATGAATGATTATCATTTATTATTAGTTGGAACTAAATTAACTGAGAAAAATAAATTGAGAATTTGAAGAAAATTGAGATACTAACGAGAGAAAAAACACTAAGGCTCCGAATCACTTCGATGTGACAATTCATCAACTATGGGTGACAAATTCTTAGTCTTGTTTGACAACGGGATTTTTAATAATTAATCTATATTATCCCTCAAGCAATATATTATATTGTTATCTAGAAACCTACAATGTTTTTATGTAGATTTAGGTAGAATACAAAATATTAGGGTTTGTAAAATCTACTAGCTTTCGATAATAATATCTATAAATATTGTATGTGGAAAATAACTTTTGCCCATCGTATAATTTAGGGTAACCGATTTGATAAACGTATTTACATTATTTCAAATCTAACCAATGTACTCATGATTTATATTCAATTGGTCCCTCCCGTTAAATGCTCATCCGTTAGGACCACATTGAACACTAATTGGATGAACATTAAACATTAAGGACCACATTGAACATAAATTATGAGCACATTGGTCACATTTTGAATATTGAAAGTAAATTTGTCAAATTGGTTAGCTTCAAATGGTACGATGGGCAAAAACGTATTTTTCTCCTATTGCATGTACTAATTCATATATCCCTATCATGTTTTAATCTACGGTAAACTTTTAGGTCATACACATGAAATCTCCTTTCTATCTCAATCATATGAAATTAATCAATTAGAAAATAGACACTCTTTCAAAGCATTAAGAATAAGAAAATACACACTCTTTCAAAGCATTAAGAATAAGAAAATACACTCACACAATTTTGTTATCAAGTTTCACACCATAGTCAAATTAATTTTTACACGTCCATGAATTGGCTACCCTTAACCCTAGATTTATGAATATAGTTCATAATTAAATAAATGCAATTCATAGTAATACTCAAAAGATAGATCAAATAAGACATGAGTAGGGAGAGGATAGAACTTGGTATTGATGATTCCAAGCTTGAAAATCTTCAATGATAACAAAGTGTTGTTCTCTCTTTTTCTTTCTTGTCAAATTTCCCAGAAAAAAAAGCTCCTCTAGAAAAATCAATTAAAAATACAATTAGAGCAAAAATAGGAAATCTGGTGCTTGGACTTCACTTTGCAGCATTTTAATTGTTGTTATTCATGAGTTTGATCTAAGCTCTAAAAGTAGTACTTAACAGCTTCTTAAAGTTCCAGCTTTTACATTCTTCTTTCTTGCCTTGCATTTAGCACCCTCGAGCTTCAATAGCTTCACCAAATCACCCAAAAGTATCAAAAATCACCATTTTCCCTCAAATTTAGCTAATATCTACAAAACAACTAGAATAGACACATTAAACTATAAAATGTCTTGAAAGTGAAGCAAATATTTGCTCGTCCTTGAGCTAAGAAAGAAAAAATAAAAAATATTGAACTAAATAAAATAAACAACATAGAAGATGTCAAGAAGAAAGATGCACAACCGTCTCAGAGACTTCTTAAATAAGAACAATTCAAAGAATAGTTAAGAACACTCATTATGCCTAGATTTATAATTCAACTCATTTCAAATTTCCTCTGTGTGTGACTTACGACAACTCAACCACTTTTATACTCGATTCGCTCATAGGGTCAAAAACTCACTCAATCTCTAATTAAAGATATTTAAGAACATTTAAAACCACATATTCTTATTTTTTATGACACTCTATACTAATGTAGTACACATCATATCAAGAATCAACTTTAAAAACTTGTCACATAAGGTCAAGGTGAGGGCTAACAAAGAGCCCGCTTGGTCGGCTTTTGGCTAAAACGAGGATAAAACGCAGCTTATTTACAAAAATGTGTTTCAATCTCATGGAAACGCTAGTTTTCAAAACGCAGCTGCGTTTAAAACACCGGATTCCCACTTTTCCCAAAACGCAGGTTTTAAAACGCTCCTAGGAAAAAAGGCTGCGTATTGAAGTGATATCCCAAACGTATTTATAAGGAAAGACCTCCGTTTTTAAAACACCGCATTTTTAAAACGCAGCGTTTTAAAACATCTGCGTTTATAAACGCACAAACGCCCAAAGAAAATATAGGATAAACAAAACAAGAGTGCAAAGTATAAGAGTGTTCAATGAATAAATACTTGCTCATCAAAAGTTCCTTCTCATTAAGTTATCACACCAACTACTTCAACCCCCAAACTTATTTCTTTTGAATACCAATTTATCATTGACACCGAGCATTTTTTTTATTATAAAAAGCCAATTATTATTTATTTTTAAAATTTTTTTGTACTCTCCTCAATGTATTGCATCTCACCCTTTTCTCTTTCTCTCATTCCTTACTACACAATAGCTCAACAACAAAATTTTCTAAACACATTCCCAACGAAGCAAAAACTAAAACATTCTTAACTTAGCTAAGGATATAGTGTTTAGGCTATTAGGTTAAGTCAATATGGGTTAACAAAAGAACGCCGAATGGGGCTCTTTGTATGCTTTTCCACACACCATTCTTTCATTAGGCTCAAAAAGGTAACTAAGGATTGATACAAACATGAGTTAGAGCCGCTGGTCGAATTTTGGCCAAAACGCATGATAAAACGCAGCTTATTTGTAAAAATGTGTTTCAATATCGGCAAAAACGCAGTTTGAAAACGCAGCTGCGTTTTAAAATGCTATAATTCCAGCCTTTTTCCAAAACGCGGTTTTAAAACGCTCCTAGGAAAAAAGTTGCGTATTGAAGTGATATCTCAAACGTATTTATAAGGAAAGACCTCCATTTTTAAACACTATGTTTTTAAAACGCCGTGTTTTAAAACACCGTGTTTGTAAACGCTGCACCAAACTCTAAGCTAGAAAGACACAAACGATCCAAAGATGGCCTAAATCATTTTCTCCGTTTAATGTACTCTATAAATTTCGCCTCAAGTATCAATAAAATAAGTTCTAGGTCTCTGGAGACAAAAATAAGCAATTAAATCCCATAATCTTCCTCTAAGCATTTAAAGCAATTGAGTGATCGAAGTTGTGCTTAAGATTTTTGGAAATTCAAAACTCAACCGAACAAATAAATACCAAGCACACAGACAACTAAACATACATCAATATTCTAAGAGCATAAAAATGTTATGTCGATCTCATCATTGTCAGGTTACCATATGGAGTAAAGTTCATGACATCAAACCTACAATTAAGAACTAACTAGACAACAAAAATAAAAAGAACGACGATATAATATATAGTTAAAGAGTTGTTCCCACCCCTAAACTTAATATGCAACATTGTCCCCAATGTTGAAAGAATTAAAACAAAGTAAGGAGTAAGAAAATTCCATGTCAGTCACTCAGCATCGATGAGTAACCCCCAAACTTGGTCTTGAGCATCTTTCTTACCTGGAATTTAACTAAAAAATACAACAACAACAACAACAACAATATCACTAAAACACATTAAAAGTTAGTAAATAAAATCAAAATAAAATCTTTTTGTGAGGTGAAACAATGAACACTCCCCTATAAACCAACAAACTCAAGGAAACTCTAAAAGAGTGAGTCAAAAAATAAAAATAAAATGATTACATAAAAAAAGCTAAGAGTTTTAGAAGTAGTTCTAAGTTAAAGCCATTAGCTTGACTTTATTCCTCCTTTCTCAACTAAGGGGGTACTGGATCTCCAAGGAAGGCGCAAATCATCGGTCCATAAAATCCATCACTCATGAATTATTTCAATTCCTGCCCATTAAACTTGTAAACTTCCTTGGTT
>JACONP010000101.1:0-22867 GCA_016624345.1 Platycodon grandiflorus
GATGAAGTGTATAGAGTCCATCCTTAAGTATGCCCCAAAGTATTGCTCGCCCGTTTGCCGATCCTTCACAAAGACAACCAAGATCAAAAAATTTAAAAGATACATTATTATCTTGACAAAATTTGAAAACGTATAAAAGATTTCGATCAAGATGTGGAACATATAGAACATTTAGAGAGAAGGAACTTACGGCTAGGGGTGGGTAAAAGCGTAACCCGTGTGGGAGATGGGTATGGAGGAACCACTGCAACCTTGACCTCATCTGACCCGTGTACTCAATTTGGTTCATGCATTAGTAATGGAATGAGTTATGTGGTTGGTTGCTCCACTAGGAGCATAGGCATAAACAGACTAGGGCCGTGCGGCATAGAGTAGCCTAGTAGTAGGCCGATGGCTCGTGTGATCGAGACCCTTTCGCTGGCACTGCTTATGGGAGGTTTGAATGTTCTATCAAACCGTTTATAGCAATCTTGAGATGAGTGATACGGTTTGTCACAAAGCCGGCACGTGGTGACCGGATCGCCATTGGTGGTGGAAGAGTGGTCACGACCACGAGAAGAAAAGGTCTTAGCAACATGTTCTTGAGGCCGAGATATAAGAGACTTATTAACCGCATCAAGGTGACGTTCATAAGTGAGTAAATAAGAGTCAAAATTAGCAATAGACCAAGAAGACATAGTAGCGGTTAATGTAGCATAAGCAGATTCATAAGAGGAATCCAATCCATCTAAAATGCAAGTGGACGAAATTCCATGTCGAGATCGGATGTCCAGCAGCAGCAACAGAATCAGCGAGTTGTTTAGCGTTATCAAGAAAGTCACCCATATTGGTTACCCTTCTTGATATGCTGAAGTTCACGCTTTATATGGAGGATATTAGATTCAGTTTTGGAAGCAAAAGTTTGCTCCAAAACACACCAAGCAGCGGCCGAAGATTGACATTTCGCAACCTTGGCGAGAATAGGTGTCGTTAGGGAAGATAGAATCCATCCCTGTAAAAGTTTAAACAAAAGGATCCAGTGTGCAACAGCCGGATTGGGTGAGCTGTCGGAAGTTGTCGCTGATGGACAAAGACAACGTTCAAGGTTGTATCCTTGCAAATATAACAACAGTTGTGCCTTCCAAAGAAGAAAATTGGATTGATCCAGTTTAACTGTGATCGCATTGTGCAATTGATCAAAAGGGATTGAAGCGGAGATGGGATATTAGCAGTATTCATGGTGGGTGTCTGAGTTTCACTGTCATGAGAGAGAAGGGAAGAAAGAGGAAAAAAAAATTCTGGATACCTTAAAATGGTACCTGCTCTGATACCATAAAGAGACACAGAATTGAGTGGTGTCTCAATGCTTGAGAATGACCACAAAGGGAAGACTTATTTATAAATCAAGAGGACTAATTTACAGGACTAATTTACAGCCCTTAATTACAGCAGAGAGAATCAAGGAGATATATGCAGATTTGAAGTTTGAAAATAAAGCTAATCAGAACAGAGATCTCGCTTTTCCTTATCAAATACCAATTCACTCGCACAATTTGGCTGCATCAATTGGTATAGTAAACTACTCCAAAAAATTAAAATTACCCTAAAGTTGCTTCATAAACATTTTAATTTCAGCTTACCGATGAATAATCTCAAATACCAAATAGAGACAAACAGTGTGTGTTAGTGGAGGGGGGTGAAATGGAGTTTACCAGGAGAGATAGAATCGAGGATGTTGAGAGCGAGATCGGATTCCGACTGCAATTTTAAGATTTTGTCATTATGGTTCGCCGGAAAATAAGTGTCTCGAAAGTTGTAGAGAACGTCGGCGGCTTCTGCGGCCTTCTCCATTAAATCTAATACCGCCGCCACTTCGCCTTGTCTTTGGCTGCTGCTGCTGCTGCTCATTTCTTCTTCTTCTGGTTACGGTCACAAGTCACGACGACAACTCCTCAGTCCTCTCTCTCACTCTCCACATAGTGTCTGAAGAAATTGTCTGGTACGCGGACGCTTGAGATGAGACGAGAGACGATAATCAGTTTAAAGCGTCTGTACGAAGAAGCGTTTATCGTATTGTAACGTATAACCAATACTAAGAGCATCTCCAATGTCAATGCGAAAAAAAAAATAGGAATCATTAGGATTGATATCTTTATTGGAAAAAAAATTTTTAATACAAATACGAAGAAGTGTTATGAATAGACATGTCAATTCTGACCCATTACCCAATTACCCACCCAACCCAATTCATTAATTACCCAACCCAACCCAACCCATTAACAAAATAAATTATATTGGGTTACCCACTATAACCCAATAAAATTAACGAGTTAAATGGTTGAACCCGCAACCCGCTTAAACCCTAAGTCGCTTACCCTAACGCCGCTCTCTCTCACTCTCGCACACAACACACTCTTCACTCTGCTTTCTCTCCAAAGAATCCTCCCCTGCCGCTCCCTTCCCAACTCCGGCCCTTCACCTTCATCATCTCCGCCCACTATTCCTCCGTTCGCCTCCTCCTGGCGAACATGACGCGACCTGGGACCCACTCCGAGGTAAGCAAGTTTTTTTCAACAACGAACTCAGTAATGGGTCTCTAACTTTGCGATCCGATTTTGCTATTTTACGTTCTTTGAGATCCGATTAAGTTGCATGATATGGGTTTTGTGGGAATTTTGGAATTTGAATTGGGGTTTTGTAGGAATTCGAATTTGATTTGGGTTTAGGGGCTTGTATTCATACTTCATTATTTGAATTTGAAGTGTAGTTGTAAAATTCTTAGTGCATCTTAAAATGATTCGAATTTGATTTGAATTTGGGTTTAGGGGCTTGTATTCATACTTCATTATTTGGATTTGGGTTTTGGAATCGATTGCTGCATGATATGGGTTTTAAGTTGATCTCCCAAATTCACCTTAGTGCATCTTAAAATTCTTACGTTTGGAACCACTTACTTGAGTGATCATTCTTTACTCTATTGCTTTCGCTTTCTCCAAGGGGCCGGGTGCACTTCAATCTTATTTGATTTCGCTTTGTTTGTGGACAATGCCGTTTAAATGCTCAAAATTCTTCATATGAAGAAGAGAAATCAAGGTCAAGGAAGAATCCAAATTTTTAAAATTATAATTGTCATAAAAACACTTGTGAAATGATATTGAGGTCGTCTTTATCAAGCTGCGTGTTTCATTGTGATTCAATGAAAGGAAACGTATTATTTAAATCGACCTCCATGATCCAATCTATTTAAATAATGAGAATCGTCATGTCTCTCCTATGCATATTTACATTACAATCTTTGCATGGATCGTGTGTTAATTGGGGTGTTTGATCATTTATTTCGGTTGAACGTAGACGTATTTTAATTCGGATCGAAATGGAGCAAGCTTCTTGATCCCGACAAGAAAGGTCAATGGTGGTCTGTTTGGGGATGTGACTTCCACTAAAGACAATATCAAGAGGTTGCCAAGAAAATTGATATGGAGGTTTCTCGAAGCTCGTAAAATGTTGCATCTTCCGTCCGCACAAAGAATGAACACGGATGCTCGAAGGGCAATTTTCCGTATAATAATGAGTGGGGAGGATTATGTTGATGCATTTGAGAAACTTTGAGGGTGGATTTGCATGGCAAGCAGTACTTTCCCATTGGTTTGCTTCCTAATTTTTTTATCTTTTTGTTCATCACTTTTCTTCATTTTTCATTACATCTTGGCGTAGGATAAAGAGATCATGCGAGTTCTAGTGGATCATTGCCATGGAGAAAGTGTTCAACAAATACTATTGTGTTTTGGCTTCAAGTTGTGCGGCCATGACAAGAACCACAAGTTCACGCTAAGGTATAGCATTTCATTTTATTTAAAGAACTGTTTAGAAAGCCTAACTGGATATCAATCAGTGTTTTTGAAACAACATCAATTTAAACTCAAACACACAAACACAAACACATGTATTAATGCTGAGATGTATATGGTAATTATTGGGAATTACCATGGTATTGGTTGATGATATGGAATATGACAACGACAAGAACCACAAGTGGGAATTATTGGGTTGATGATATGGATAAGACCTGTTTCAAATCTTCAAATGTTTCTGTTATTGTCTAAGGTGGGAATCCTATTTCACTATTTCTCCTTTTCTTTGACCTCTGGTTGACATGCTTAGTACTAGAATGCTTACTAGGGCCTCGAGAGGTGGGCTTATGTCAAGGGTGTCGAGGGACCGGAGGAAGTAAGGTTTCACTCAGCTTGGTGATAATACTTGTTTTCTATCGAATATTTCTAGTTGTCTTTGTAATATTCTTAAAATCCTCTAGATTTACAAGTTTTTGGCACTCAAAATTAATTTGTTTGAATCCAAGATTCCGCATCATAACTTGGTGATGTGTATTCTTGGGTTCGCGTCTTAAAGAAAATTAGTGGGGTCCCAGCGGTGTTGGAGGTACATTCCAAACTCGATGAAAGCTTTTTAAAGCACTCCAAAAACAGAAATCCAAGAAGAAAGCTCTCCAAAACCGTAAATTCAAGCGCTTGATTGTCGACAATATTTTGGTGGCGGTGTTATTGGAGAATTTCACTTTCGTAGATGCATTGAACGCTACTCGTAAAATTTAAATAATTTTTGTTTTAGTGATATTTCTTAGATTAAAAAGTAGGTTGATGTCTGGTGGTTTTTGGTTACGATGGATTGCTTGAGCACTATCAATCAATTTGTTGGATCATTTCTAATTTCTTCAAAGAATATATATTGTGATAAAACACAGAGCCGCCAGGCCCTTTGCTAACATTTATTGATTTCGCTTCCATTTCTTGAACTAACTAGTAGGGGATTTTGCTTCCATTACCCAATTACCCACCCAACCCATTAACAAAGAGTGTCTTGGCATTGTACGACCCACAAAAAAAAAAAAAAAAGGGTCAACCCGATTTTTACCCGACCCGAACTCTACCCAACCCGTTTGACCCGAAATTATTTTGGGTTATACCGGGTTCCGACCCAAACCAACCCGTTACCCAGTCCAACCCAACCCGACTCAACCCAATTTACCCAATTGACAGGCCTAGTTGTGAATAACTGAATATAACATGACAATAAATTTATTTTATATTATAGATGAGAATGTAAATTTTTCACATTCTAGTTAAGAGTGTAGAGATATTCTAGTTATTATTTTTAAATTAAAAAAATAACTAAATCTCATATCTCTATTCATTTTAGTTGTACGACTCATGCTACATAGGATCAAATTCACATTTGTATTGGAAAAGCCTCTTCTAATTGAATGTAAAAGAAAAGATAAAAAATATTATATACAATTGAAGGTATTAATTACTTATGCATTGGAAAAACCTTTTCTAATTGAATGTGAAAAAAAAGATAAAAAATATTATATATAATTAAAAGTATTAATTACTTACAATCACATTAGATAAAATTTATAGTTGCATTAGTGATGCTATTATATTTAGATCACCTCCAACTAGAGCCGTAATGGGTCAATGGGCCTCAACCAAACCCATCGGGCCAACACATAAAATCGGGCCGGTCGCCTACCCAAAAATTACATCGGGCCTCAAACCTCTAGCCCACTCCCAACCCAGTTATAAGTCATTGGGCTTTCAAGCAACTGCCCAAATTTCTACCAAAACATATTTTTTATAAAATTTACAAATTATCACATAAAAAAAAATTCGCAACTCATTACAAGTCTATAATTTTTCAAATAAAATCTCTAAATAATAAGTCGTATCTTGATGATTAAAATACAACTATATAAATTATTTGTAGACAGGAGGAGTGTAAAATACATTAAAAACATAAGAAACAATTGACTGAAAATTTGCATTAACCTCAATCAAACATTTTTCTAATTATTTTTAAAAGCATTGCACATAAACATAAGAGATATTTTCATATTAATTAAAAAAAATAATTCACACTCCTGTCCGTTCCCTTTATTAATTTTGGAAACATTGAACATAAATTTCATGACTTCAAATAACAAAGTCTTGGACTTCGAAGATACACTCCTGTCCGTTCCCTTTATTTACATTCCTGTCTGTTCCCTTTATTTTTAAAAATATTGCACATAAACTTGTTTTGTACAACGCATGTACAACACTAAAAGATCACTTAAAGTAGCAAAAATTGTTTGATTGAAAACTTAATAAAAGTGTATCGGGCTGGGCTGGACTGGCCCAAAAAAATCGGGCTTTTTTGGCCCGAGCCCAATTAGCCCACGGGCCTATTGGACCGGGCCAAAAATGCCCAAATTTTTTCGGGCCTTATAAATTGAAACCCAAGCCCTCCATAATATCGGGTTGGTTGGGTCGGCCCATTGGGCTGGGCTAATTTTGCCGGCTCTACCTCCAACCGAAGGAACAAAAATTGTGTTCTTAGGTGGGTCCCGCGTACCACCTCCTCCTTTAATAACTAAACTCATTTTAGAACTCATCTTCCCTCTCATTTTGTTTCTACTGGACCCTACAGTATTTTTCAATACAACTCGAGTGTATATTTTTACTTTTTAAACAAATTAATGCATTTATAGTTTTAATTAATATATTATAAATTTTAAATATTTTGTATAAATAAATTAACTTATTAATAGTTTTAATTAATATAGCATATTTCAAATATTTTGTATAAAAACTTAATAATTTATAATCTTAATTAACAAAGAAATTAAATTATTTATTTTTTTAATATTTTTTATTAATATATTGCACGTAATTTTTATTACAACTTTTTAAATACTTTGATACAAATAAACACTTTTTAAAATTAGTGTTCTAAAAATTGTTAGGCGGATGCTAGGCTCCAGAGCAGGGCCTAGCGCCTAGGGGCCTAGTCGGGGTCTAGGCGGAATCTAAAAATTGAGGCATAATTACACCATAGATTCATACCAAATCTGCTATAACAATATTAAATAACTAAATATAACCAAATAAACTAAAACTAATGATCATATTACAAGATTAAAAGTTAAAAATAAAAATCAAATTTAGTATCATTTTAAAATAGAGGGAAGAAAGAAAATATTTTAATAATTTAAAGGAAAGGAGAAATACTTTAAAAACTTGTGAGGAACACTTAATAAATTTTGAAAAGTAAAACCCTAGGCTTAAAGCCTAAAACTTTAAAAGTTAAAACACCTCCAGCAGCAGCCTCTCCCTTTCTTATGTGCAAGGCTGCGCACCTTGCCCTTGGGGATTGGAAATGAAGATAGCTCGTGACGGCAGTCCCTAGCTCGCGATAACAGCAGCCCTAGCCCACAAGGGCAGTAGCCAGTGGTGGATTCAGAAAAAAAATTTAGCGGAGTCACAAAATTTAACTATCACATAAAAAATTTAGAAATCACAGTTCACAACTAGTATCTACCTCATTGTTGCTACTGTGCATGACTTAAAAAGGAAAAAAATAAATTTGAGTGGGGTCATTATCCAAAAAATCACAATTTGAGTAGGATCACTATCCAAAAAATCACAGTTTTGTAAGTTAAATTTTTTTTTTGAGTGGGGTCACTTGCCCCCCCACCCATAAGAGTGGATCCGCCTCTGGCAGCAGCCCTAGCCCGCAACGGCAGCAGCCCTTGCCCTCTCCAGCAGATCTCTCTCTCTTTCTCTCTCTCTCTCTCAACTTCACTCACCGACGTCCTCCCTCTCTCACCGGCGATGAGGTAAGCTCGGTCAGAAAAGCCTAAAATATAAAATTATGGCTGGGTGTTAGGCAGCGTCGACGGCGACTAGTCGACGCCTAGGCCGCGACAAAGGCGATTTCTTAAGATGGCGATTTGTTGACCGATTTAGCCCTAATCGGCGTTTGGGGGCGCTTAGCGCCTAGCCCAATTTTTAGTACACTGCTTAAAATACAAAATAAGATAAGGGGAGAGCTATTAATACCCCCGTTTCCTATAAATATATTTTCAAAAATAAATTACAAAAATGTTATGTTTTAAAAAGACATAAATACCATTTTTCTACTAAATACACCCATCACTATATTATGACACATACTAAACTTCTATATACACCACCAAATAATTTTTCAATACACTCTCCTCCATAATACTTCATAAATTATGTCCACGACATATAAATTGTTTATATCTCGTAATACATTCACTACAAGAAAAAAGAGTATTTAGGGCGCTTATTTTCCGTCCATAAAAGTCAATTTGCCGTCCTTAATACTCCCTCCGTCCCTAAATTATTGTTTGGGTTGACCCGGCACACGAATTAAGAAAACTCAATTGACTTGATTATTAATATTGAAATAGTATTAAAAAAGTGTGTTGTTTCCTTTAATGCCCATGTATATGTGGCCCATAATTAAAGTAGGAAGAAAAAGTAAGGGTAAAATAGTAAAAGTAATGTTCTAAAAAGGAAAGTTTCAAACAAGACAATTATTTTGGGACGGACGAAAAAGAAAAGGAAGACAATAATTTAGGGACGGAGGGAGTAGTAGTTAGGACGTCGTTAGGACAGCAATATGAAGCCCTAAATAACATGAGTGCTAAATGTTTTAGGGATGACAAGATCCGTCCCAAAAGTTTTTAAAGGACGGTAATTTGCCGACCCTGATAGTATTCATAAACTTACTCATTTTTTGCGGGAAAACAAAAAAATGGACTTTTTTCGTCCTAAATGTTTTAGCGCAAAAAATATTTGGTGAAAAAAACTAAAAATATTTTAAAAATTTAAGATCAATTCTTTCCGGCCCAAAAGATATGAAAAGAAACATTAGCGTCGAGATCATTCCGTCCTAATTATAAATTTTTTATATTGGTATATTCTTGTTTTATTTACAATTAAAACTCATTAAGATTTCAAACCATTCAATTGGGTAATGCATGATATATATACAATAATATATCAACAAAAAAATTTATATCGTACACTACATCAATTTGAAATTGATTGTTAATAAAAGATAATCACTAAAAAATCAACTAATTAAAGTTGATTGTTTACCAAGGTAATCAAACTACTAGATCCCAAACTTTATTTACCAAACCTATAAACGCTTCGTGATGTGAAATATAAAACATCGTCTCTAGTTTAAATTCCGAACTAGTAGATCCAAATAAAAAAAAAAAACCAAAAACAAAGTCTTGATGATAACTTTTGACGATCATGCTCTGTGTTGAACTTCTTCTCACGCTATTCCAAAAAAAGCAACCTGGAAAAATAAATGAAATAAAAAAATCAATTGAAGGAAACCCATGGAGTTTGATGCAAAGTAGCCTCATATATTCAACTAGCAAGACAACTTTCACAAAGTACTCCATTCTAAGTAAGAGAAGTGACCTTCATGCAACATATTTAAGTAGATAAAAACCTATCATAACCATACAGAAAATCCCTCCACTAAACAATTCGATAAATCACAAAGTACTCCATTCCAATATCATTCCTCAACAAACCATACCTTTCTGCATATTTGATTTTTTTGATACAAGTCATACACTGTTACACTAGAATGAGGTTGCATATCTTTTTAAGTTATCATATATGCTGTATGTATATCTTTTTAGGTGTTCTCATGGGAACCTATCAGATGCCATGATGCTGTAGATGTTGTATGGTCCTGTCAGATCTTAATATTCACGAGGGGAAGCTTCTTGGTTGTTCTTACAATCAAAGCTGTGTGGGAGTATGGGTTGTGGACATATCAGTCTGAACCTATTTATCTATTCATGAACTTGTCCGTGATGCCTGTTGATTCTTATCTTTGAGTCTTAAGTAATGTTTGTTGTACGAAATTGGTCCCATGCAGCGCATTGAACCATATGCTGTCGGTAATAATATCACTAAATTAAATGGCAATCAAGAACAAAAATCTAACTCAAGTGGGAACCTGTCTGTACTTGCTGAAAACACTACAAAGGCCAGTTTGGGCAGGCCATCCATTTCACAAAATTCAGATCCAGTAGTTAAGGAAGCAAAATCGTAGGGAAAAATTGTTTGAAATGGGACCAAACATGATGACAGTGATCATATTTTTCCGTTACAACAATAGGGGGAGTGGGGAATTCAAGGAATCTATTCATACCTTAGGGTCGTGAAGATAGTGGACAATTTCTTCGAGCTTAGCTTCGACTCAATAACCAACACATCGTAACCAAATCATACAGATGTTATCAAGAAAATAAAATCATAGTAATATTTACCTTTGCTGATGCCTATCTTCAATCAGCGCTCCAATGCCTGAAATCAGTAAAAAGCACATACCTAGAGCACGGACTGTGCGCCACAAATGCTCCTTGAAACTAAACGTTTGGGGGGAAAAGCTACAACAAACAGGCGCAAATCCAACTTTTTGCACTAATTGTGATCACTCTTTGCTTACTGTTCTTCTGTTTATATTTTGATCAATGTTAGCATTTTGTTAGGATATTCCTTCTAACAATACTGAAATTTCGCTACAGGTGGATCCTCCATCTGCAAGAACAGGCTCTGGGCCTCTAAGAAAGGTATGTACTTTCTATATAGAATGGTAAAGGAAATCCTAATCTCGCAAACACTTCAAAACTTGTTTTTCTTCAAGCAACAAATATAACAACTCCAACCAAGGTACCACATAAGGTTGTCATGCAAAGAGAGGTGCATTTCCCTTTTGGAAATTTGTTTTAGCTAATTAAAGTTAATACCCTAGTCAAAGGATAACTTTACTGAAATTAGTTCAAAGGAAATGAGTACCTTTGAAATTTAAACTTAACCCACTTTCGACAGTAGCCACTTGCATGTTGGTTTGTTGTGGCCCGTCTACATTAGCTCTTGCAAGGAATGTTTAACTTGAAACCAACCCACCATGCAATCACACTTCCAAGATCAAACATCTTTTTGTAATGTTTTTGAACTTAGGTAACTGGGTAATGTCCAAGGCGTTCCACTTTGCGTGACGTCTACTGGATGCCTACGGCTAAAGTCTTCGTGGTCATTGTGATGCAAACCTTAGTAAATTGTGAGTTTTTCGTCCTGTCAGATATCCTTTAATTATAAGTCTTGGGCTACTGAGTCCTTTTCGTCTATTGCCTACCAATTTAATTTAATCTCTGGCAAAGAACTCATCAACAAGATGAAAACTCTTTTCAACTATCGAGACAATATATTACAAGCAATAGCTCTTACTTCCATTTCTTCTTAGACCCAAATGAAGCTCCTCTACAATCTTTCAAAGTAATCTCAGAAAGCATCTCAAGTCTCGAGGAAACAAAACGGACACGCATGCACGCAGACAAACACAAAGTTTAACGTTGGGTAACCATATTTGTTTCACAAGTTCATCCAAAACTAACAATGGTAGGGGATCAACAAATGTTAGGATGAGAGAAGACTAGGCTAATCCGAAGAAGCCATACCTGTGACACCACTAAATCTATTGCATAGCTTTTCCACAAGAGCTTCTATTTGTTTTTCCTAAGAAAACAAAAAGTGAAATCAAAAGAATTAAACTAAAAAATTAAAATCAAGACCACGTAGATGCCACTAGAACCAAAGTTAACAGTACCTTCTTGATTGAACCAATCAAAAATTGCATTATGTTGTAGAAAGACTTTATTATCAAGTTCTGAAGGGATAATTATCCAAAGATATCCGGCAGTAAGCTGTATATAGGATTACTCCCTAGATGTAGAAAATAAAAAATAAGTTAGAATTGACGCACAAGAGCACAAAGACAGAAATGCAAGAGATAATCATTTTACCTTTTTGGACAGCTCATGAAAGAAAAGTTTGGCAAGATTACAGATCGTTTAATTATCGTCTTCTAATCGCATAGCCATTTCATTTATATAGCCTTTAACCTGAAAATTTGTGTCACATTTAGACAAATAATTCTTACTAACAAACAAAAAATGGGAGTAATCAGCCATGTTCTCAAACCATCATCATGTCATTGAGAATAAGGTGAGAAAGAACCAATACAAGATTCTTCCAGATTGAATTTGAAGGATCCTGTAACCGCGCATACATATTCTCCATCCATGGTTCTAAAAGATTTGGAAATCGAACCACCATATCTCCAAGAGCAACAGTGCAATTGGAACGAACAGTTTCTAAAGGCGCACTCTCCACAACAGTAAATAAAAGCTGGAGTTTTTTTACACTAGAATGTCATAGTTTTAGACATTTATTACAGAGAGAAAGAGGAGAGGGAGAAGGCAGAAGGGAGAGGGAGAAGGCAGAAGGGGGAGAGCAAGAATGCTAGAGCAGGAGAGAGGCGGGATAGGGAAAGGTAGCGCAGGAAAGAGGGATACTAAAATGCACATCAGGATATTGTCAGTACTAAATCAAAGGGGAAAACAAAATTATTGAAACATAATTAGCCAAACATTTAGAGACATATTTATGATAATTGGAAGAGAGAACATTGCTCTTTTTCAAGAAGCTATGAATGAGCGTGGCCCTTTTTAAAAATATTATATATATATATATATATTATATATATATATATATATATATTTAAAGCTTAATACAATTGGATTTGTTAATCAAAATCATGTAGATAGTGATTCTACATATACTATAAGAGTTTATTTGAAAAATAATCTGCCTTCAAATAGTATCACAGTTTATCTCAAAACCATATCCAAAGGAAGCATGTTTTAGAAGTGACCCAATACAAGAGTCTACTTGTATTCTACTACTGCAAGATCAGAAAGAGATTACAGTATGCAGTTTTACCTCCACAACACACAAGGTTCCCTGTCTTAGCTTACGTACAGCTCAAAGTCGAGCAACTCTTTTGCTGCACAAAACCTCATACTCCCTATGTCCCATCAAAAAATATCTTCTCTAAAACTTTGTTAGCAACTGTCATGTTAGCAAATGTAACATATCCAAATCTGTGTAGCCTTCCAGAAAGTTTATCCATCATTATCACCAAATCTGTGATTTCTCCAACTTTCATCTAATTTTCCTGAAATGAAAGCAACTTTAATTGAATCTGAATGCTCGTAAGTAAGATGAAAATTTTTTAGAGTACAAAGTATAGTAAGCTCTTATATGCTGGGTCTATCTAGGATCTAATGCACGCAGGTTTATTATATTCATTTTGTTCCTAAGAAAGTTACTTCCTTACCCTGAGATATAGAGTTTTCTTAATCTCATACATACAAATGAGAAAGTACCATTTCATTCCTACCTTTATTTTGATTAAGCATGATCTTGCTTATGAAACTTCTAATGAGAGCTGTTGTTTGAGCTAATAGCAAATTTGGTACATAGCTAAATGCATGCATTTTGCTCATCAATTGCAGCTTAGACCATCATCTAAAATCCAAAATAATTTACTCAATAAAGAAGGCTGGATCTAACTAGTTTAGCAACATGATTCACGAGCTTTACTTCACCAATACCTTTGACCACTCTAGTTTTCAATTCAATTCGCAAGCATGCCTACAAATAGTAAATTTAGTACATAGCTAAACCTGCATGTTAAACATAAAGATGTTTGCACATCGAGTCCTAGTTCGATCAGTAGATTAAACCCAAAATAAGTTACTCAAAAACAACATAAACAACTTCACATTTCAATCAAGGGCAGTTGGCCACCAATAAGTAATACACTACACAGTGCTTCCAAAGTTAACAGGATTTTATTATTTCATTTTTAATACGCAGAAACTCTTATAAGCATGTCATTAATTCTAGATACTAAGTTCTGGAAAAATAAGAGAATATAATTCAATTGAACACATTAAGCTGTAGAAAAGAAAGGAAAATGGGAAAGTTGAGAATTTTATGGGCTAGGCATTACACATGAACTTCAGTAACAAAGTTTACTAGTGATAATATTTAATTGATGTTCAATGGCATAAACTAATCAAATTACAAAACACTCCTTTATTTAGATCAACTAAACCTAATAGATAAGAATCCCACAAATTAATGCTACAAGTTTATAAACACAATTAAGGACTGTACAATCCCTATCTGTTGACCTACCCATAAATAGCAATGTGGCAAAAAAAAAATTAAGTTCGCTCCACTACTGTGTTAAAATACAAATCCTAAACACATCAACATAACAGGATATGAAAATCAACCAAAAGAGAATGAATGTTACCTGTTGTTGAATGCGTGGAGCTCACTTAAAGCCCTAAATCGGCGCTGCTTTTCTGTGTACCCAACCAAAATTGGGATCAAACAAAAACCTAGAAAAAGAGGGAAGAGGACGAGGAGAATGAAAAAAAAGAACTAACCACCGCAATAAGACGACGAGAAGAGAGAGTTAATTACGTACCTTGTGCGCAATCGTTTCCTCAAAGCCCTAATCAGATAATTATTTGAACCCGTCACCCTCCTTTGAAGCCCTACTCAGATTGTTTCACTGTCGCTGCTTCTAATTCATGCTAGAAAGAGAAATTTGAAGCACTGGAGGATTTAATCGGTAGCATGGAGGATCTTATTTGGGAAAAAGGGTATGGGTAGCTTATTAAGCTACCAGAGCTTATCTCGATTCTTTAAACGACATAGTTTAGTTTTAAATGAGCTCAAAATTATATCGTTTTGCTAAAGTTTTTTAAAATTTATTTTTTTTTCTGATATACACTGTAGCATCACTGTAGCATATTTTAGCAAATTTGTTTTTAGCTGTTTTTGGTCATTTTTGACCATAAAAAATCATTTTTTTTATTTTTTATTTTTTGGTATTAAAGTACACAAAAATATAGCAAAATTATTTCAATGTTTGATTTCCAATTATTCCCAACACAATATCACCTAAATTTATACTTTGAATATAATCAACTTATTGATTTAGGAAGCCTAGAAGACTAGAAGTGGGATAATATTTGAGAGCATCCTTTTCGTTCATTTTTTTAATTACTTGTTTCTGTATCTCAACTTAATCCATCTCTTCGAACGAGTTTAAAGTTATAGATTTCTACAAGTAGCCTCTATGAAATAATATCGGATCTTTACTACAAGAATTGAACCGGATGTATAGCTCCGACAAGCAGATCGAACTATCTAATGACCCCTCTTGTTCAAACCGCGTTAATTACCTTTGCTACACCACGCCAAACAAGGGAGAAAAAGAAGGATAAAGACGGACTAGCATACAACGTACAACAACGACTCATAGTAGCTTAAGCCTATTAATGCAAGTGTGTGATGATCCAATAAAGGGTTTGATCGCATGCACTTAACTCGTGCGTTCCGTTTCACAAATTCGTCGTTATTCTCCCTCTTTCGTTAAGTTCGTCACCTTTTCCTACCTTTTATTATTCCTCAGTATCATATATACATATAACCAGCTCATTTGATACCATCCTTCAACATTCATGTTTCTTTTTTGAGAACTTCTTCTTCTTCAAGCAAAGCTAAAAGACAGATGGAGAGACTTTGGATCAATTTCTCTCTCCTCTTTGGCTTTCTTCTAGCTTCAGCCTTTGCCCACAATGTTCCGGCCGTTTTCGTGTTTGGTGACTCGATTTTCGATGCTGGGAATAATCATTATAACAAGAATTGTAGTGCTCAAGCTGATTTCCCCCCTTATGGATCTAGTTTCTTTCATCACCCCACTGGGAGATTCACCAATGGCCGGACCGTCGCAGATTTCATCGGTAACTCTTTCTCTCTCTCTCTCTCAATTTTAACTTTATACATGCATTAGTTTTGTGCATCAGATATATTACTTTCTCTCCTTTCATCCTAATTTCGCCGGCCGGATTCCTCTCTCCGTTGATTAGAATGGACCCCGAAACTCCCCAGTTGAGTTTCTTGTCATTTGGTCCGGTTGTGGCTTAGTGATCAGCACATTAATTAGCTAGGTAGATCCGAAACTCCTGATTAAACGTTGCTAATCATAATGTACTACTTGAACTACAGATATGTACATATATACCTAATGTACATTTAATAATGTAATTTGTACCCGTGAACCAGCGAAACTTGGCTATGGAACCTCGACTGGAGAGGTACCGAGTCTGAGAATCTCAATCGTAGAGGTTCCCAGTATGAGAAGAATCGTGTCACGCTCAACGAATTAGTAACCAAATACCTCTCTCTCGCTCTCTGGATCTCTCAACAAAAGTTACATCTACATGCACTGATTTTGCATAATTGTTGCATAGTACAAGTAAAAATTAGGTTTATATTAGTAAGGTGGCAACTTTCGGCATTGGTATTCAAATGTTGTCTGCACTATATAGATGCTAGAGAGGTTTATCCACACTCGAGACGATGATGTGAACTTTCATTCTTTCATCATTAGTTTTTCGATCTATATATGCAGTTTTGAAGTTGGAAAATTTATAAAAATGCAGCTCAATTTCTCGGAATTGGTTTACAAAAACCATTTCTGGAGGTACAACAAGAGATGGCAAATGGAACCCGGAAAGATTATCCTTCCAACGGAATGAACTTCGCCAGTGCTGGTAGTGGAGTTTTGCGGGCAACTAACCAAGATTTTGTAAGCTTCCTCCCAGTTTCCACCTACTTCTAAGTAGATTAATTAATTAAGATAAAATGCACTAAACGTTCCCGTAGGGCCCGTATTATACCTTAATTGTAATTTTTGTCCATGTACTTTGATAGAGCATTTTCTTTGTCCCTGTACAATTTTAACTGTTCACGTACCGTCCCTTCGTCCAATTTTTTTTCGTCGAAATGAGCGCTATCTCACTTTCATGTCATCGCATGACCTTTTATTTAGGGGTATTTAAGAGGGTATTTATATACCGAACAAAGTGTTTAAGAGGGTATTTATATATCCTAAAACAATCAAAACCCTAAAAAGAAAACTACAAGGAAAAAGAAAAATAAAAGAAAACTGTCGAGGCATAAAATAGTGCTTAAATAGTATTTTTTGGGCTTAAAACGAACTTGTCTCAAGGTACCCCCAATATGTATTGTAAAGCTTCGATTTGACATATTGTGGGTCCCGTGGTTCATTCGGGATTAAAAGTTATGCCCTATCGACGGAAAACTCCTCCAATTAGTGATTTTTACTAGAGCCCCAGTTCTGTTTTTGACACTTTATCCCTTGACTTTCCAATCCTCTTTCCACCAAAGTTCTTAGCTCTTTCCATCTTGTTCAAGTATACTTCAGCTACGTGTTCTACATCAAAGAATGAGAGAGAGAGAGAGAGAGAGAGAGAGAGAGAGAGAGAGAGAGAGAGAGAGAGAGAGAGCACGTTTGTAATTCTTTTTTGGATTTATGGGTCATATTATTTAAAGATTGGTGCTGGTCATCAAAATTTGGGCGAGGATGGTGACACACCGGAGAAGAAGTGATGATAGCGCTGTCAGCAACAGGTAAGGGTGGGTTAAGGTCGGGGCAGTTGGTTTTGATATGGTAAGAGTTTATTAGCATTTTATTATAAAAGTACTCATGGATCTAGTTTGAGAAGGATATTTTTGTCTATTCAAGCAGAAAGATTGTACATACTCTAATATCCCTAAAAATTGAACACATGATTGACACATTTCGGAGATAACGCTCATTTATTGGAAAAAAAAATGGATAGAGGGACAGCCGAGGGCATTCAAAGTTGTATAATGATGAAAAATATATACTAACAAAGTACAAGGACAAAAATTGCAATCAAGACGTAGTACATGGATGTCTGGTGCATTTTATCCAACTAATTAAGACTGAATTTAATGACATTTAAACCAACAATTTATCCATCTTTGTTTTTAAGTATGGTGCCATTAATTTTCTAGTTCAAAACCATGTGATGTGCCTTTTGCTTTTTCAGCTTAGTCTTTATTAAGTTGCAAATACTATCACGATACTATATTTGGTCGTAAATCGTAACAAATGAAGTTATGGTTTCATGAGTTCGTCAAATTGATGTACGTATAAGCAATGCCATTTACATTAAAGATATGGAGAGAAAAATTGTTTATTGATGCATTACTTATGAGTCTGACCACCAAATTTAATTTAAAGATCAATGGTACTATCGTACAACTGATCAAACTATACAATAATTATATTAGGTTTAATAGTACAACTAATTATTTTCTGTTAATACGTTATTATTACACCTTAATAATGCCTCAACGGACATGTAAGCATTTCATAGTGCCTGAAAGAACTAGTCACACGCTTTAGAGTCAGCCGATCATGCCTCGTTGACATGAAGATTCACATTGATACAAAAAGTAGAATTAGTTTCCAGTAACACGTGTACATTGTACGATTAAAAGATCAACATTTTTAAAATGTAATTTTTTTCTTATAAATAAATATATTTGAGATATCACTTTAAAATGCAATTTTTTTTCTATCAGTATTTTAAAATTTGCGTTTTGGAAAAAACTGAAAATTCAAACGTTTTAAGACGCAGCTTCGTTTTCAAAACACAACTTTTTTTGGCGCAACATTGTAACGCAATTTTTGCAGGTAAATTCCATTTTATCCCCTGCGTTTTCCAAAATGCACTACCAAATGAGCTTGTATCCGCTTGAAACTCAAGAGTACTCATTATGACAAAATTATGTACCTTGGTTTTGGCATTGGGATTACAAGATGAGTAATGTTATGTGCACCTAAAGTGTATATCAAATGTGCACAAAATTTCACTGTCATCTTTTGATTTCTTAAATAATTTGTGGGTCCTCTTCTTTAAAATTTTCTAACCAATCAAAAGATACAAACAAGGACTTTATGTGCAAATAACATTACTCTTACAAGATTGAAGGACCAAATCTTTATAAACTTAATTTTTGAAACAAAAATTTACAAAATTAGGAATAAGTAGTGTAATTACGTTTGGTACAGCAAATTAAATGGTGGGTGTAGTGAGAAGTAGCCATCGATCATGTTGCATTAAGCACATGCAGCTAGTTTGGGTCAGAAGGGTTCAGTTTTTCTTCTTCATGCCAATAAAAGAGCCTATCATTCTTTGCATAGCTACCTTCTTTAAAGTGCAATAATATCATGGTTAGTACATGCATCTTTCTTGCAAGTGAAGATGTCATGCATGATAATATTATTTTTACATGCAAATATATCTATGCCAACACATGGGTTAGAATATTGACACCCCAGTTTTGTACTAAATTAAGCTTACGGCATTTCAACCACTTCGTACATCCTTTTTTTTTTTTGATGTCCTAAGGGCGTGGGAAGGATCGAACACGAGGCCTCACACTCTGTGGCTCCCAACTACCACTTCGTACATCCCTATTAACTATTCTCGGTCTCATTACTCTTAATTTTTTTGAGAAAATAGCGGACCGATATATTTTAGTAGATTTTTAACCATTATAGTACTTTATATTTGTGAATTGGGAAACATTAATTTGGAATTGCGATGCGAGAAAAGTGTCTTTACCGATTTAAAAAATATAGTACTAAAGCGGTTGAAAATCCACCAAAGAGGACCGACCCAAAATTTTCCGATTTTTTGTTGTCAATTTGACTAATTTTTGGATATTACTTGATAAGGATTTAGTTGTATTTTTGGAAGTTATAAAATACGTAGAATATAGCATTTTAGTGTTGTTTTAAAGTGTTATAATTTATTTTTTTAACTAAATATAATTATGATAAGTGTACATTTAAAATTGGTCATAATGTCCAAAAATTAAAGATGTACTTCTTCAATTAAGACGAAAAAAGTACTTCCTTGATCAGATGAAACAATTTTAAAGTTTGATCTAAAGGTATAAATTGAAAGTATATATTTATAAAAAGTTTGGTTTAATTCTCGATTAGCGACATAAATTTGTAGAAATATGAATTAAGTAGATATTTCTTGTACTAATTATTCTTACTCACTGAATGTTATCTTTTCCAGACTTTTATATACCATTTCATTTGATCGTTGATACGTAATATATGTGCCTGAATTAAGGATTCTTTACAAGTGATTGTACCTGCATGTTCCCAAATTTCTTGATATTTATATGATTAATTTCATTTATGGTTCAAAGTTTATTTCACTTTTGTAATTTTTGGTCGAAAATTTTAAATTTAGGGCTTAATTAAACACTCATTTTTCTTCTTAAAGAGGAAATTATTGTAATGTTTGTTAACTTTATGCCGTTAAATAATGACATAGCAAGGAATAAAGAGGGAACGTACGTGACCAACATGTAGTTACTTAATGTCAAAACTAACATACATTATAGTAAAAATTCCCTTTAAAGAAGTACTCCCTCCGTTACAGGCAAAGAGTCAATTTTTGATTTTTTTGAGTCAACTTAGTTAAAGTTTGTTCGGTAATTTACATAAATTTATTTATTTTTACAAAGTTATTAAAGTTATAATTCATATTATTCCTAATGTAGATTTTAATTAGAGAAATTTTATTTCCTAAAATATAAGTAAAGTATGTGAAATTTTGATTTGATTTAGTACATATTGACTTTTAAATATGGAAAGTGAACTCTTTAACTGAAACGGTGGGAGTAAATAGAAGTTTGGACACTAAAGTTGAAATATTGGATCCTTAGATAAATCCACATATATATGTTACAAGAAGTTAATTACTCCTCGAAAAAAATGTGCAAAAATATTTCTAACATAGGGTGATGACAGGGAGTGACACCAATTCAGGAGCAGCTGCAACAATTCAAAGCCCTAATAGATCAAAACCGCATAGACAAGAAACTAGTCAAACAGTCACTCTTCTTCGAATCCGGCTCCAACGACATATTCGAGTACTTCCTCATGTTTGATATCCCAACCCACACCCTGGATGCCTACGTCCAAGATATGCTTACAGAAGTTACCCACTTTGTCGATCAAATTTACAAGCTCGGTGCTCGGAGAATTGCCATTTTTTCACTCGGCCCTGTTGGTTGTGTGCCTGCTAGGACACTTTTGCCTGGTGCGCCTGTGAATAAATGCTTTGGGAAGCTTAATAAAATGGTGAAGAGTTATAATGTTGGGCTGGAAAATTTGGTGAAGGCAATGCCTAGCAAGTATCCTGGTGCAGTTGGTGTTTTGATCAGTTTATAACGCTGTGCAGCTATTTCGTGCCATGCCCAAACGTTATGGTAAGAATAGTACTCTCTCTCTCCTAAAAGGTCAAACGGTTTTAATTCCACAATTTTATTTTGTCATAACAGAGTTAATGCTCCATCCGTTCTAATTGACGAAGCCATGATTTTGTCCAAAGAGGGTTGAAAATTACAAGGTAGTATTTTAGAAGTAAAAAATTACAAGGTAGTATATGTGAATGTAGCTCAAATGTGGGTTATAAAATTATAACATAATGCAATTTGTTCCTAGATAAAAGGGGTTCAAAATAATAAAATTTCTATATTAGTAGTAAAAACATTTTTTCTAACTTCGGTAGTAAATTGCCAATTACTCGATCCAAAACTGTTAAATTAACCCAAAACTCACAATGTACATATTCAATTAGGATGAGGTAGTACATAGTTTTTAGGGTGAATCATTAATTATCCATGAAGTAAAGTGATAACATAGATAGTACAAAATTTTGAATATAAAATTCAATTGGAAATGTCTAATTGGTTGTATATATAGTCTATAAATTTTGTCGCTAAGTGATGAGACCTAACATTTTTACCAAACCGTTTGCCTACTGAATTTAATTTTAATATACTCCTCCGTCCGAAAATGTTATGTTGTTTTTTTTGGTGAAATAGGCGTTTTAACTAGCAATTTGACGTATATTTTTACTTTTTTCAAAATCATAAAATATGTAATTCGTTGTACGAATTACATGTTTTATGATTTTGAAAAAGTAAAAAAATATACGTCAATTATTGCTTTAAATGTCTGTTGCCAAAAAAAGTAAACAGAGACAATAATTTCGAGACGAAATATATATATATATATAGAGAAGAGTTTTCAATAGTTACTTTTTGTCACTAACAATGATCGTTACTACTCCTACGTTATTCAAAGATTTTACGTTTGAAAAATCCAACAATTAAGGAATATATAAATAGCATTGAAGTTAGTCATAATTACGGAGATATTTCAAGTATTTAATATGTTTGTACCACATGTGGAAGGTGAAGTTAAAAGTTTTGTAAAGATTGTAGGTAAATTTTTAAAAGTAGACTTTTGAGTGGAACATCCCAAAATAATATAGTGAACTTTTAGAAACGGAGGAATATAATATTTTTCATTGAATCAAAAATAAAAGGCGAGATTTATCTATCTATTAAATAGTTTGTATTCTTTTGATGTGAATTAATTGCATTATCCAACGAATCGATAAATCTCAACCTTTTATTTTGATCTAATGTATAATATAAAATATATATATATATATACATATATATATATATATATTATTTTTAGCACATTTGTCTTTGGGAAAAGATTTATTATTGATTACTCCTTCCGTCCCTAAATTATTGTATTCCTTTATTTTTTTATCCGTTAGGAATAATTGTCTTGTTTGAAAACTTTCCTTTTTAGGATATTACTTTTATCATTTTACTCTTACTTTTTTCCGACTTTAATTATGGACTATACACATGGGCATTAAAGAAATTACATCGCTATATCAATATTAATAATCAAGTCAATTTTTTAATCGTGTCTGAGAGTCAAACAAGACAATAATTAAGAAAGTGAGGGTATTATTTAGGATAACATATTTTCTACATACAATGGCACAGGTTTTGTGGAAGTAACTACTGCATGCTGTGGGGATGGAGCCCTAAATGGAATGTTGCAGTGTGGCCAGCAAGGTTACAAGATTTGTTCAAACCCTAACCAGTACTTATTTTGGGATTACTTTCACCCTTCAGAGCACACTTATAAACTCATCTCAAAGGCCTTATGGGCTGGTGGTCAAAGAGAATCCGACCCATGAATTTGAAAGCTTTTGCCAACATTAGCATCATCACTCGCTGAAATTGAGGCCCAAACTACGCCCAAAATCTTTTTCTGAGTAGTATTTCAAGAGGAATAAATGCATTTAATTTATGGTTTCATATTA
>JACONP010000102.1:0-31004 GCA_016624345.1 Platycodon grandiflorus
CGTCCCGTGGAGCACGAGTCGTCCCTGCTTTTTCAAAAGCTCCCGAATCGCCCTCGCTTGGGGAATAGTTGGCTCTGGAGGGGACGAGCCGTCCCGTGGCCTGTTTTTTTTTTTTTTTTTTTTTTTAAAGTCTGCTTTGATCCATTCTCCTTGCTTCTCCCCGCACACCACCACAAAACAAAACCTTCAAGAAGACCGATTCATATAAAAAAAAATAACAATACATACAACAACAATAAAAACTAAGAATGATCGAAATTAAATCCTGTTGCCTCCGATAACAGCCCTTCTTTACCGTCTTTAGTTAGACCAAACGCCGGAAAGCCCCGGCTAGCATCAACGTTTAAAGTCTTGACAAGACTCGACTCAAAGCTAATCAAACATATACCGGGTCTTGAGATCAATTACTCCAAATATGTGTATTCACAACTTCGCTCTCAAAATACTGCTTAACCGTTGACTATTAACTTTGAATCCCTTGCCCTCATGCACCTATCCAACACTAGTCCTAAATGAGCAAGGCATTCATCAAACGAGTCTCCATAGACAAGTGAAGTCATCCATGAAAACTTCCATAAATTTTTCCACAAAATCGAGAAAATACTCATCATACACCTTTGAAAAGTCCTGTGTGCATTGCACAATCCAAACGGCATTCTCCGATAGGCAAAGGTGCCAAGGGGCAGTAATGTAGTTTTCTGGTCTTCCGCAATAGGTATTTGAAAATACCCAAACCGTCGAGAAAACAAAAAATACGCCCTTCCTGGCTAACCTTTCCAACATTTGATCAATAAAGGAGGGAAAGTGGTCTTTACGAGTTACCTCATTCAACCGTCTGAGATCAATGCACACGCGAATCCCCGTTGCTTCTGTTGGAACCATCTCTCCATTTTGATTACGAAACCGTGATCCCTCGGGCACACACCGTGTGGGCTCACCCACTTGTCGCCGTAGATGGATAGATGATCCCCATCCTAGTAGCTTCAGACCTCCTTCTTTACCGCCTCCATCATTGGCGGGTTAAGTCTCCTCTCGCGTTGCCTCACCGGTTTCGCACCCTCCTCTAGGTTGATCCTGCATACACAAAGATGGACTAATGCCCTGAGATCGGCAATAGTCCAACCAATAGTAGATTTTCGCTCCGGAGCACCTCAATAACCTCTTCTCTTGATCCTCGCTCAACTTGCTAGAAATCACTACCGGAAGCGTTTCTCCTCACCTAGATAAATATATTTAAGGTGCTCGTGGAGGACCTTCAACTCAAGTTCCGGTGCCTTCTATAGATGGAACAAGCTTCTCCATCGGAACCTCTAACTTCATGTGACCATGACCAAAGGCGTAGCAAACATGGCACTATCCGTAAGACCCATAACCGCTTCCTTCAATGAATCCGAGATGTCAAACTCCAAATTAGCATACCCCAAAGCGTTCTCTAACGCGGTCTTGAGATCATCATCACCACTAGACACCTCAAATACCTCCTCTACCAATGGCTCGATCACATCGACGAAACACAATGACTCGTATCCGTAGGGTATTTCATAGAGTCAAAGATGTTGAACTCCATTACTTGCCCATCAAATTCCATTGACAAATAACCATTGGTCACATCGAGCTTTGTCCGAGCAGCTGACATAAAAGGCCTCCCAACAAGTATAGGAGCTCTTGGATCCGTCTCCATCTCAAGCACATAAAAATCTGCGAAATATCATCTCCCCACTCTAACCGAACATCCTTCACCAATCCCTTCTCGGTAGGCATTCGACCTATCCGCTATGTATCACAACTGTCCTGCAAAGTGGTCCCAACTTAAGAGTTTCAAACAACGCATAGGGCATGACGTTGATTGAAGCCCCCAAGTCTAACATCGCCTTATGCTCGAAGCATCCCCCAAAGTAACCGGAATCACGAACATCCCCGGGTCACCGCACTTCTTAGGCAATTTTCTCCGATACACCGCACACGTGCTCTTTAACCTTACCCTTCTTCTTACTCCTCTCTTTCGATTCCTCTTCATAGTACACAACTCCTTCAAAAACTTCGCATACCTCGACAAAGTAAGAAGATCCAAGAAAGGAATATTAACCTCTAACCTCTTGAAAGTATCGTAAATAGCCTTGTCGGGCTCGGCTTTCGATGTTCTTTCAAGGCCTCGGGAATGGAACCTCGTGCTCATATACAGGAGCCTTAACCTCAGTGCAACTTTCGTCGATCTGGTTCCTTTTATGCGGCTCAAATCTCAACCTCAACCTCGGTTCCTCAACTACACCCTTATCCTGCAACTCCTTACCACTTCGAAGAGTGATCGCACATGCATTCCCGCTGGGATTCGGCCGGTGATGGCAACTCCTCGAATCCCGCCTCCATCCGTCCCACCGCATCGACTACGACCCATCTGTTTCTCCAAGTTACCAATGCTCGCATCGGTGCGCCGCGATACTTGGAAATTACGGTTCATGGTGCTAACACTTGTGCCAAAGAATTAAGCAATGCCTCGTAGCCGGTCCCGAGAATTTTGGCCGGGCTGGCTGCTGCTTTGTCCATATGGTGGCCTATAAGAGTTGTACTGATTACCGACACCTGCTGCCGATAACCCTGGCGATTACCAAGGCTGCACGACCACCACCGATTCTGCTGTGACTGCACCCATCCGAAATTGGGATGATTTCTCCACAGGGTTATAAGTGTTACCCATTGGTCTCTGTCCCATGTGCAAACCCAACCGCATTGACATTCTCCATATCACCCGTCGCAAGAAGGACACGAATCTGTAGGGTGCGTAATGTCACAACAAATCCCACACGGCCAGGCGTCGTCCCAACCAACTGCTTTACCATGCCCTTGAGGTCCTCCAAATCTGCCTCGAGCTTATTGATCGACCCATGTTAGAACCCAGCACTAACTGCCTCATATTTGACCTCTTGCCATGGGTCCTCGTACTCTTAGCGAGCTCCTCGATCAACTTTTTGCTTCATCGTGGTCTTATTCGAATACTCCCTCCACACATGAATCCACTAATCTCTTGTCTGAATGGTCAACCCTCCATGAAAATAGACAATCAGTGGTCCTCGCAAACCCATGATATGGACAACTCCTACAAAGCTTGTGGAAGCGATTGTAGTAGTCGTATAGGGTCTCATCGCATCGCTCCATATTGCGTGTCCTCTTCATAACATTAATCGATCCTGAGGAAGAACTCTTCTAGGAATACCTCTTTCATCTGTCGCCATGTCGTGATGCTATTAGGTGGCAAGTGATAATACCACCCATTTGCATTATCTTTCAATGTGAAGGAAAATGCCCTCAATAACAAATGCTCGACGGAAGCACTGCGGCTTCATACTCGACATATTTGCACAAGGCGAGAGATGCGATTTGGATCCTCCGGCATCCTGTGAAGTGCGGAAGGCGATTATAGCCCGGCTTCAACTCAAATGTCACTCCAGGCGGGGAATTGGACGGCATGTGGTTGCTCGTTCCAATCGGAGCGATCCTTTGCCTCAATGTCCGTGGTGGCTGCGTGTCCACCACACTGCATTATCTCACGCTTGGTCACCACCACTGCGTTATCTCCGTTGCATCTCTTCGCCTAACAATATCTTCTTGACCTCCGCTCGTTGTCGTCCTTTCTGAAAGATCTTTCGATTTCGGATCAAACGAAACAATCAAATTTTTAGTAGAACGAGTGTGGACCATAAACGGTTCCACACTACGGGATAACAAGTAATAAATATAACTAAAGAGATAACAATTAAAGAACTAAAAGAAAAATAAAACTAATAAGAAAAGAAAAAGAACGCAAACAATAACACCGTTCCCCGCAACGGCGCCAAAATTTGGTAGGCTTAGTCGCACGCCCACTAAATTAGACCTAAACTCGCCACTAATAATGTAATTAGGGTAAGTCGGGTCGATCCACGAAGAACAGTGATTATTTGCAACAATCACTTGACCGATTGGGGTTTAAATTGAGTTCTTGATTAATTCCTACAACGGGAAAAATAAACTAAGTGTTTAAAACAATAATTTAAAGGAACTTCAGATTTGATTCGTCCCGGATTATAATTCTAATATCATTGATAATTCTTTTTCACCATAATACTTATTCACTTGATTACGAGATATATTTCAATCTCTCTCTTCTTTCGGTTTAGTTTATAGGTGGCACACTCACTATAAACCCTAATTAAAATTAAACCTAAACCGGCACGAAAAGGTCTAAAGATTAATTGATGTTGTTTTAAGAGACTAAAATCAAGAACGCTTTCTAATGTTAATTAGATAAACGTCTAATCTTGCCTACTTCCCGAATTGCTATGGCACATAAACAATTCGTGAAGACGCTACAATGAAAACTCTAGTTCGGCGCGAGCGAGTAATCTAGCAAAGATTAATAAAGAGGACAAGTGAATTGGCCAAATCCACAATCCTAGAAATCAATCTAAATTAATACAAGCAAGATTATGAACAAGAATTAATTAAAAGAAAGAAATACCTCAATAGAATTAAGAATCCGGATCAAGCTCTCAAATCCAAAGTTATGGAGTTTTAGTTCTCCATAGAAATTCAAAGCTTGAGTTTTTGATTCTAGGAAAACTCTCCAAAGTAGATGATAACCCTAAAACTAATCAAAGAAATAGTATTTATACTTCCTTCCTAAAACCTAGCTAAAAAAAAGAAAAATAAAATAACTCTAAATAATAAAAACGCCAAAAATACGGAACCACGATTTCGGTCTCGACGGACGACTGCCCCCGTGGGACGACTCGTCTCGAACCTTCACCCTTCCCTCGGTCGTCTCGATGGGGAATAGTTAGGCCAAATGGGGACGACTCGTCCCTAAGCCTAAAATCCCAGAAATCTTCAATTTCCTCGTGACTCTTTAGCTCGGCCGGTCTTCTTTGGTTGACTTTGTCTTGACTTTGTTGACTTCCATCGATGTAGGATTGATGATCTTGAGCTTCTTTGAGAACCAAAAAGGATTACATAATAAATCTCTAAATTTCTCTCGAATTACATTGATTCTCTCAAAATCCTCACAAAACATAATTCACTCAAAAATACATCAAACCTATACTAGATACATGGAAATAGAGAATAATAAGGATGGAAAACATAGGAAAAAGATAGTATAAATCCATCCCATCAGTCAACATGTTCCATTCCTCTCCAGCTAAAGTTTCAACATGTTGGAGCCGTACTGGCGTGTTAACATGTTGAACTTCTTTATCTCGAGTCTAAACATGTCGGAGCCGTGCGGCGTGTTAACGTGTTCGACGGCCCATTAGGTCTCAACATGTCGGAGTCGTACTGGCGTGTTAACATGTTGAGCCTACTCCACTTGTATACCTTGCAAAACAAATTCATGTTAGGATTGGGTGTTAGCGTAGCCAACACCCCTCCGATGCCTAAGTTAGTAAGGATTTCTAATAAAATTGAGAATTGAAACACACGAATGAACTTGACATAAATTAAATCATACCTGAGAAGTCTAGTTGTTAACAACTTGACTTACATAAAATAAAGCTTTAAATGGATGGCATTCCAACTCCTAGGGACCCTATCTCCACTTGGGGTTGACAACCAGTATGCCCTTTGCCTTTTCGCATCAATAAGATATGGTCCCTCCCACTTGGGAGCTAATTTACCTGCATTCAGTTCTCTTGTATTTTGAAATACTTTTCTTAAAACTAAATCACCAACCTGAAATCTTCTTATTCTGACATTCTTGTTGTAAGATCTAGCAATCCGTTGTTGATAGGCTGCCATCCTTATCTTGGCTAAATCCCTGATCTCATAAATTGTATCTAGATCTTGGGTTAGCAAAAGATTATTTTCATCTTGAGTTAATAAACCATACCTTGCTGTTGGGATCGTCACCTCGACTGGAATTACAGATTCTGCTCCAAATACCAAGGAATATGGAGTTCCTACCTGTGGCCCCTTTTGAAGTTGTCCTGTCTGCCCAAAGTACAAGTGGTAATTCTTCAGCCCATTTTCCTTTCTTTTGATCTAGGCGTTTCTTCAGGTTTTTGACAATCAACTTGTTGCTTGACTCAACTTGACCGTTGGCTTGAGGGTGGACAGGCGTAGACGTGATCAACTTGATGCCCCAACGAGCACAAAAATCTCTGGTCTTCTTACTTATGAATTGGGATCCATTGTCACATATGATCTCCGATGGTACGCCAAACCTGCTAATAATATTCCTCTTTAAAAATGAAACTACCTCCTTGTCTCTCACTTGCACATAGGCCTCGGCCTCAATCCACTTTGAGAAATAATCAGTCATTGCTAACATGAACACTTTGCCTCCAGGGGCCTTAGGCAACTTGCCCACAATGTCCATACCCCATTTCATGAAAGGCCAAGGTGAAACGATAGGGTGTAGAGGTTCAGCAGGTTGATGCAAGATGTTACTGTGCCTTTGGCAGGCATCACATTTCTGCACATAGCTCATGGCATCTTGACGCATGGTTGGCCAGTAATAACCAGTCTTGAGAGCCTTCGATGCCAATGCTTTCCCACCGGAATGATTTCCACATGTTCCTTCATGGATTTCACTTAGCACGAGCTCAACTTGCTTGTTGTCAATACATCTCAAATAGTGTCCTGCGAAAGATTTCTTAAACAAGACATTATCTATCAAAACAAAAGTTGAAGTACGCATTTTAAAAGATCTAGCATTCTTAATATCAGGTGGAATAGTTCCAAGTAGAAGGAACTCAATTATAGGTTGGGTCCAAGATGAACTTGTATCTTGTGCCCCATTAGATTGAGTAACTTCTTGAGTTTCCTCCACTCGGTCTATTGCTGGATACTTAACATAAATAATGGGAATATTAGTATGCAACATGGACTTGCAAGTTGAACCCAAGTTGGCCATGCATCCGCTTCGTATTCTCTTCTCTAGGGACTGTTCCAAAGAGAATGACAAAAATTTTGAAGCCAAATCTTTAACATGTTGGAGATACAGAGTCATCTTGGAATGCTTCGCTACATAACTGCCATTGAAATGGTTAGCGAGCAACTGAGAATCAACATATACATTTATATGAGTAATATTTAAACTTAAAGCTGTAGTTAAACCCATGATTAAAGCTTCATATTCACCGTTATTCGTCGAATTGAATTCACAAGATACGGCTTGAGGTATGATATCACCTTGAGGGATTTCGTAACTATTCCCAAGCCAATTCCTTTGGAATTCGCGGCTCCATCGTATCAGGTCCAAAATCTAGGAATTGTTTTACCTTCAAGCTGTTGTACTTCTAGTTCCACCTCGGGTTGCAAACTTGGGCTAAAGTCTGCTACAAAATCAGCCAGGGCTTGAGATTTGATAGTTGTTCTAGGCTCATATGAAATGTCATACGTGCTCAACTTGACCGACCACTTGGCCAATCTGCCTGACATCTCTGGAGTTCTCAACACATTTCTCAGAGGATAGTTAGTTCTAACAGTTATGGAATGTGTTTCAAAATAATGACGCAGTTTTGTAGCAGTAGTAGTTAAAGCTAAAATTAACTTTTCAAGATGAGAGTACCTCGTTTCAGCATCTAGTAAAGATTTACTTATATAATAAACAGGATGCTGTTCACCCTGGATTTCTTTCACCAACACCGCACTAACTGCATTCTCAGATACGGCTAAATATAAATAGAGGTGCTCACCACGTTCTGGTTTAGCAAGTAGGGGTGACATCACCAAGTATTCTTTAAGTTGTTTAAAAGCTGCCTCATGTTGATCGGACCATTGGAAGAGTTTATTCTTTCTTAACACTTCGTAGAATAACCTGCACTTATCAGATGATTTAGATATAAATCTATTTAGGGCAGCTACCCTACCTGTTAACCTTTGGACGTATTTGATATTCTTGGGAGATTCCAAGTTGAGAATGGCTTTGATTTGTTCGGGACTGGCTTCAATTCCTCTCTTAGTCACCATATAGCCTAAAAACTTTCCTGCTTTTACACCAAAGTTGCACTTCGCTGGATTGAGTTTCATGTTGAAAGCTTTCAAGATGTTGAACGCTTCAGCAAGATGCTCCACGTGGTCTTCAATATGCTTGGACTTTACTACCATATCATCTATGTAGACTTCCATTGTCTTGCCAAGTTGATCTTTGAACATTTTGTTCACCAGCCTCTGATAAGTTGCCCCTGCATTTTTAAGACCAAACGGCATAGCAATATAACAATATACACCTTCTGGAGTCATGAATGCTGTATCCTCTTGGTCCGAGGGCTCCATTTGGATTTGCTGATATCCCGAGGACGCATCCATGAATGTCAGGATATCATGGCCAGCTGTCTCGTCAACTAGAGAATCAATATGAGGAAGAGGGAATGGATCTTTCGGGCAGGCCTTGTTCAAGTCTGTGAAGTCCACGCATACTCGCCACTTGCCGTTCTTCTTCTCTACCACCACAACATTAGCTAGCCACCTTGGATATTGAACTTCCCTGATCATCTTGGACTTCAAAAGTCTCTCAACTTCGTCTTTTATAATCTGGTTCCGCTCGTGGGCAAACTTTCTCCTTTTCTGGTGGACAGGACGGATGGTTGGGTCAATGTTCAACTTGTGAGTAATGATGTCCTTGCTTATTCCTGTCATATCTTCATGCTTCCACGCAAAACAACACTTCTGACTCTTCAAGAACTTAACCAGCTCCTTCTCAATTTCGGGTGGAAGATCTGTACCAACTTGCACTCGGGCCTCAGGGTTTGACTCATCAACAGAAATACTTTTCGTCTCATGTTCCACTGCTTCGAGAACATCCTGGGCCTTTTTCTTTAATTGCTATGCTTGATGAGGGGCTGAACTTGCTTTCATATTAACCTTGTAGCACTCTTTAGAAAGCTGCTGATTTCCCTTTAACTTGGCCACACCCCAAGGTGTTGGAAATTTGACGCACTGGTGATAAGTTGACGGCACGGCCTTCATGTTGTGGATCCAAGGTCTTCCTAAAATGACGTTGTACGAGGACGAGCATTCGATCACACAGAACCTTTCCATAGAATTCATACCTTCCAAATAGAGAGGCAACTTGATTTCTCCGACTGTTTGCTTTACTTCACCACTGAACCCTACCAGTACGGACGAATTCCTCACAACTTCGGATAAAGGAATGCCCATCTCTTCCGAGCGTGAGTGAAGATTATATTAACCGAGCCGCCATCAATCAGGATTCTCTTGACCATACAATTAGCAATCTGCACCTGGACAACTAGACCATCATGATGGGGGTCCAACGTGTTATCCTTATCCTCATCTTCGAAGGAGATAACTTGACCATCTGTGAAGTCGCGACTCTTTGAGGGCAGTTCTGACTGATCCTCCTTAGAACTCTTGGCATGACGCTTGGCTGCAGAATATGTTGTACCACAAATATGGGATCCACGAAATAACATTTACTACCTTGGTGGTGGAGGAGGTGCAACTTTCTGTCCGATCTCCCCGAATCGGGCTCTTTGACTCTCGACCCTCTTCTTACCCAACAAATCTTTAAGAAGACCCTTTGACAATAGGTGAACAATTTCCTTCCTCAAGTCGAAACAATTTTCAGTAGTATGCCCGAACTCCTCATGAAACGCGCACCACTTGGACTTATCCTTCCAAGTTGTGGGCTTGTCACTCTTCTTAGGCCATCTTGCTTTGTCTCCAAGATTTTCCATGGCGCAGGACTCCCGCAATGTCCACGAAAAGCGAATCGTAAATTTTAGGATAGTCATTATCATCTCCATCCCGATCATCATCTACAAAATGAACTTTAGAAGATTGATTTAACAGGGGTTTGCCCCCGTTAGACTTATAATGATGGGAATCGATTTTACCGTGGCTCAAATAGAGGAGTAGGGTCCTCCCAATTGACTTCTCCATTGCCAGCCGTCATCCTCCAATCCGATGAAACGCAAGGCTCTGGTTCTTATTTCTTCAAGTTGTTTTGCAGGTGTCATCACCAACTCATTATAAAATAGAGAGTTCTTCTTCAAGCCTATACGGAATGCTTCCGTGGCTGTGGACATATCTAGGCTGGGTATGGTCACTGCCTCCTTATTAAACCCGTGCAAATATTCTTTAAGACTCTCGTTAGGTCATTTGCACACCGTAAAGGTCACTAGTCAACTTGTCAAATGCCCTGTTGCACGAAAATTGATTAGTAAACATGTTGACAAGTTGAGCGTAGGAAGAAATAGAGTTTAGAGGAAGTCCCGTTAGCCATTTTAAGGTGGTCCCGACGAGTTGAGCCAAAACCCCGCAAAACATGCTTCTTTAAAAACAGGGGGGATACTTATAATATCTATCGATTCCTGATACAGCAATACATGCTCTGCTGGATCGGTGCTTCCGTCATACTTCTTCATATGAGGGACTGAAAACTTCTTTGGGATCTCTACATTAGCTATTGCTGGGACAAAACGAGATTCGTTATAACAGGTTGGGGAAACTTGGTGATAAGGCGAGTTGACTCCAGGTACGCTTCGAAGCAACTCTCTGATAGTCTGCATTTCCTTAATAAGTTGATTCTCTGCGAAAAGAGGATTATTATTAAATTGAGAGGCAGGAGTATCAAAAGCATTAAAGAAACTCCCTGCTTGCCCCATCGAAGGTGTGGCATAGGTATAGCAAGATGACAACATAGGTTGGCTAGTTGTAAGGCTGAATCTTGGTTGCGTGGTTGGAATGGACGTCACGATTGTGCTTTCTGCTGGCAGGGTACTAGACATAGGGATATCTCCAAAATGGCTTGGTCCTGTACCTGCACCAAACAAAGATCTAGGATGCAAAGGTGAAAATGGAGATGATACTTGAGTTTCAGTTTGCTTCCCTTTGCGCATGGTATCAATGGCATTGAGTATCAAGGTGTTTGTATGCTCCTGAGTATCCAACCGGTCATTCACTTTCTTCAACATTGTGACCACATTGGACATTAGCTCCAAATTGACAGCTTCTGAACTTGACGATAGGTTGCCTTGGGTGCCGGAACTAGGAAGTGGCTGACGCTTCTCACCTTGACTACCGGACGGTGGATTAGTCATTTCTACGTAAATAATCAAAGTTTCCCACAGACGGCGCCAAATTGTTTTGGTCAAATTTCAACAAGTATTACCAATGACAAGAAAAATGACAAAAGAGATAAGAATCAGGGTACAATGATTATTGGACAGAATAGAAATGAACACAAGAAATTTGTTGACTAGGGAAAGCCCTTGAACAACTTGTTCGCCGGCACAAAACTCCGGGAGGTTTAGGAACCTGCCTTGACCAAAAGGTATACTGATCAAGTTGGAATACAAAACTATGAGCGTATATAAGGGAGCTTAAGCTAGTGAGATTGTGTGTGTAAAATACAGGTGTTATCCCCCTTTTATACCTCAAATAACAACTATAATACAAAGAGAGTAACAAGCCTAGAATCTCGGAAATAAGTTGATCTTGTTGAGATATTTTCGCCACATTGTTGATGGAGGAGATAAGGGTCCGTTGCTGGCTATTTTGATGAAGAAACGTCATTGAATCAGTCCCCTTATCCATTGACATGTTCCCTGAAAAGTAGGGTTTAATGTAACAATAATTCAACCTACAAGATGATCAAGAGGTAGTAGGAGAACTCAAGTTGTTAGTACCAAGATGTTATGTGTAAGTTGAAAACAAGTTGACTGAAAATATAGGGCCCAACTGTGACCATGGTAGAAAGCTCAATAAATCCAGTTCTAAAACCTGCAAAATCAAATGAAGTCGGCCTCAAATGTGCCTACATCAGTGAGCTCATTGGGAAATGCTGAAACATATTTAGATTCTGATGATAAGAAAGCTGCTGTAGATCGATCCAAAGACATACCCAGCAGAATACAGAAGGATCACCCCACTACCCAGGTTATTGGTGAAGTCAGTGCAAGTGTGCAAACAAAAAAGAAAGATAAAGTAAGTTACAAAGATATGGTCAAACTTGCTTGCATATCTCTTGAATGTTTAAAAGTGCACACATGTTACTATGTTTCTGAGATCGATCATAAAAACGTGGTTGAAGCTTTAAAAGATGAATCTTGGATAACTGCCATGCAAAAAGAACTTGAACAATTTGTGATAAATGATGTTTGGTATTTAGTTCCACGTCCTAAATCTAGTAATGCCATAATCAAGATGGTATCTACGGAGGAAAGAGGTCTCGTCAACGTATAATATGAATTCTGAATTCATTTAATTGTTTTATGAATTTGTTTTTCTTACTATACCTGTAACGACCCGAGCCTGAAGCCCGGTCCGCCACGCATAGTTGTGGGTGACCAATTATAAGGCACACACAAGTCACATATTTAACCCGATGTGAGATATTACATTCTCCCCCACTTGAATCCTTGATATCCTCGTCAAGACTCAAAGGATCGACACCCCGGGCGATGTGTTCTAACACACCACAAGTCACCCGAAAGTTCATGGATAGATTGGTGTCCAGTGGTAGTGGGTCACTTATAAGACACACACATGTCCCACATTTAACCCGATGTGAAATATCACAATTTTTTCCACTTGAATTTTAACCCGATGTGGGATATCACAATCTCCCTCACTTGAATCTTTGACGTCCTCATCAAGACCCAAAAGAGGCCCAAAGGATCGGCACCCCGAGCAATGTATTCCAACACATTTTCGGTCGGGACTCGCTCTTATACCATTTGTAACGACCCAAGCCCAAAGTTCGGTCCGTCACGCATAGCCCATGCATAGGCCCACTAAGCACCTGGGTCAACTGGCCCACCACAAGTCACCCGAAATTCCATGAATAGGTTGATGCCCAATGGTAGTGGGGGGCCAATTATAAGACACACACAAGTTCCACACTTAACCCGATGTGAGATATCACAACACCAAAAAAATAAATAATAATAATTTAAAGATAAGTTCTAAAAGCTAATAGAAAAATGAGGTGGCTCTATAGCCTACCAGAACAATTGACGACAGCCGGGGCAGATTTTGTCCAGTTTTAAGCAGTTCCGGTGACCCCCACTGCAACCTCTTTTGGGTATTAGACCCAATCAGCGAATAGCAAAAATAAAATACTACTCTCTTCGTTTCTTAACAATTATCTCGTATCACTGGATACAAAGACTAAAAAAGAATAATTAATTTTATTATAAATATTGATAAAATATGTAATTTTTTTTATAACTCATGTATATGTGGAACTATTATTAAAGTAAAAAGAAAAAATAATAAAATAATAAGTGTTTTCCTAAAACTATGTAAGTAGCTCTTTTAGCATCAAGAGGAACGTTAAAAAATAAGACAATTTTTTTTAAACAAAACAGAATAATTATTTAAGAACGAAGAGAGTATAATAGGAGAAAATAAAGTATAAAAGAAAGAGTGATTGAATAGATGAATGGATCCGTTTGAAATGGTCTTCTTGTGTGTGCCTGTAATTGTGGATGGTGTATTTTTTTTATTTTTATTTTTGAACACAACAAAGCATGGACGATACTCCGGTTCCAACATAATACTCATTCCGTCTCAAATAGAGAGTTTATTTTTAAAAAAAATTTGATCCTAAAATAAGTAGTACAGTTTTTTTTTTTTTTTTTGTAAGAAGTTATTAAATTCATGTCTGCTATCTCTCATGAGAACTAAGAACGTATATGCATATATATACTACCAAAATGACATAAAACTCAACTTTTTTAATTTTGTAAACCACTAAAATAAGACTCATTTCGGGAAGGGTGTTACTTAGAGCCGTTTGGTCATGCGTTTTAGCCAAAACGCAGAGATAAAACACAACTTATTTGTAAAAATTGTGTTTCAATGCTGCGGCAGAAAAAGTTGTAAGTTGTGTTTTGTGTTTCAATACTGCGGCAGAAAAAGCTGCGTTTTAAAATGCTGAAATTCCCAGCTTTTTTCCAAAACACTGCTAGGTAAAAAAAGCTACGTATTAAAGTGATATCTCAAACGCATTTATAAGAAAAGAATAGCGTTTTTTAAAACGCTGCATTTTTAAAACTCTGCGCTTTGTAAACGCTGCACCAAACGAAATTTTACTTTTCAATGGGATGGTAATTCAACTTGGGCAAAAATTTAGAAAAGACTGTCTTACAAGTATTTTTTGTAAGACAGTTCTTCCTGACCCAACCTACCGTGTGTTGGTGAACTAAGCTGTGAAAGAATGAAACTTCATCTTACGAATTAGGATCCGTAAGACAGTTTCAAGAGACCTACTTTTCAACTCATTAGTTCAGCAATCTTATGGATAATTAAATGAATATGAAGATCAACATTCAACATCCTATTTTCAAACTTCTTTGAATATGCATATCGACCTTCAATACAATAATTGCTATTTTTGACAAGATCAACGTGTAACATCAAACGGATTGAAAGTAAAGTACATATAAATATGTCACTTGAAGTAGTCAAGATCTTCCACCTTCATCTATAGTTAGGCTCCCATGTGTGAAATGTAGTTGTTCCTCCGTCAGAAAAATGAGTCTCGATTTTTGTTTATGATCATAAAAAAAAACGAACACTCATTTTGAGACAGAGAGAATAATCACCAATTAAAGCATTTCCACACTCATTTACAGAAGCGTGATAAACACTTCCTGTTGCATATATATATATATATATATATATATTAACCACATTCTGGTGTAATCCCAACCAGCAAAGTAAAAACGCCATGGTTACTAGGAGAAGGCCCACTTAATGAATACAGATCAACAACCTGATTTGAATAAAGCCAATGGCTACAATCAGGCTAGACTTCAGCCAGAATATATGCTGACATGCTGTACATTTCTTTCTCATCATCTCTATGCTTTCTGATGGCAAGCTTAAAACTGGACTCGATTTGACTCGTTTAGCTTACAAACCGAACTTGATTCGAACTCTACGAGACGGTGTATGAGACGGACCCTTGACTCACTTGACTACTATAACGACTCGATCAGTTCACTACAAGCAGAAAATGACGACAGTATCAATATGATAAAAAGAACACTGCAGTATGAGCAGAAATGCAAACAATAACAGCAACTTGATATACATAATCTAGAAATTAGGGCTTGTACAGTGGTAAAATTCAGCAATTGAATGTTTAACTTTATACAGTGCTATAGACAATTATATATGTAAACACTTATATGGCGATAATGTATAACAATAGTCAATAGAAAGGGTTCATCAACTTGATCTGGCAAAGAATTGGGCGTAAACAAAAACAATTACCAAAGACGAGAAAACAAAATTACCTGAAAACGGAATGAAAACCGGACGAATTCACACTCTGCACGAAACAGAGATCATTGTTTTAACAGATCAAGGGATTGATCAAGCTCAGATTGCTTCCATTTCGTCATTTGAACCAAATGGTTGTTGTTTTGTTGGGTAGGAATTTTCAGAGCTGCCCCCGGTGTATTGAACAATTACAATGACTTCCCTTACTAGAGTTGCAGAAGCCTTAATTCCATCTTCATACGATGGATGTTAATCAAGCTTAGATAAACGTTTTTGGAAAAAATTACCAAATACGCCATTCAAAAAACTTTTCAATCTGAAAAGAAAAATGACTTTCTTCTATCCAAAAGCTGAAATTATGAAACTCAAAACTAGGAAGTCGAATTCTTTATTAGCAGCTTAACACCGTTCAGAAGTTTTGATACAATAAGCCATCAATCAAGCTGCAGATAAACTCAATAGACCAGGGAAGTGTCAAACAAGGATCACCGTAATACATCAAGTTGCAAGCAGACACATATTCAAACTTTAGTACAACAATCTTAAGGACAAACAAACGAATATAAACATCATCCATCTTCAGGATGACTACAAGTAAGAATATCAACGTGTAACACTAATTGTTATTTTCGACATGTAAAGAAAGGTGTAACATTAGTATGGGTTGAAAGAAAATATTTTGATCAGTTGACTTAGGTCCAGATCTTCCACCTTCTAGTTAAAAGCAAGCATGTTCCTGATGTAGTAATCACTAATCAAAGTGTTTCCTCGAAAGTTAGTTGAGCTGCGTGTACTTTGTTGAGAGGATGAATCTCAATGGAAGATTTAGCTCTTTCAAAAGCAAAGCAATGCCTGTCAGGTCGAATCTCCTTAACAGAAACAGCAGTCAGCTAAGATCACAGATGTTAATCAGGTTTTGCAGTCTAGATGTCAAGATCAAGAAACAAGTTAGTCGTTACATACATGTTAGACATTTCATGTTTCACTTGTACCAAAAAGTTGCAGAATTTCCAAATTCCTGAAGGCTGCCTATAGAACGACCACATCCTGCTGTACATTGAACCAGTGAAGTAAATTGCCAGTGACAAGGAGAACTTCACCGTAATGACTATGGATTAGTTGCATGAACCGGATAAGGCGGCCAATAGTTACAATCGGGGTAACACTTCAGCCTGAACATACGCTGTTCTTTCTCATCATCTCTATGCTCTCAGCAATGGTTGATCCAGCAGTACCAACAAAGCCAAGAGTAGCACAGCTGCAAATGGTTTCTTCTACCTGGAGAACTATATCAGGTAATTTGGCGCTACAATTCTTCTCAATCCCATCAAAAGTCTTAGGAACAGATCTGAACTCCAGTCCGTGTCGTGCGGCTGAAATTTTCTTTGCAGTTTTCCTTGTCAACTCATCCTCCTCCCGCAGAACAAACAACTTAAAAGAATCCAAATCTGCTGCTAAATCCCCCAAGAAAGTTCCAGTCCAATTACTCATGGGAAGATCGGTCATCACAAAAATATGGATTGGTAGAGGACCCTTTTGCTTCAAAGATTCTAACTTCTGCTTTAAACCTAGAAAAGTAGCCTTCCAGTGGTTCTTGAACTGGCCATCTAAAAGCCTAAGTTGGGCACAAAGAAAAGGTGACTTAATTGTCTGAAGAGAGAAATCCTTTCCCGCACTTGTAATTTCAGGGACAAAAGGAAGAAATTCAATCTTTTCAATCAGAGATTGTATCCTATGATCAATTGGAGCTTCATGGATATCAATGTAAGACTCAGAGCCCTTGTATGGGCCAGTGAAAAGGCTTCCAAATGCTAAAACCGTGGCAGACTCGGTTATAGAACCAGGACCAAGGGTATTGTACACATCTTTCCTTCGCCTTGCAAACGAAATTTTCTTTTTCTTCTTGAGTTGCTCATCAGGTTGGAATGAATCTAATGCCCCATCTTCACCTCCATTTTGGAACGTCCAAACCGTTGTTCTGCAATCTTCATCTACAGCATACAAACAATCATTTATGTTACCTTTGTACCCCGATATTACAGAACCACACTGTCTTAGGTTCTCAAGAAAATTGGATTGTACATTTGAATCCTTAACGCAGGTAAGGTCTACGTTAACATCACACCATAGAGAGATGAAATGTCTCAAATCTATAATTCGAACTCCTGAATCGGACACCAACGACGAAAGATCAATTATATCACCCATGGACATATATCTGCAATAATAAAAATAAGCAATACAGACCAAGATCAGGATTACAATTTTTACTAAAAGAGTAATAGCAACAACCACTTGATGCACACTCTTCATAATAAGGTATGTACTAGTGTATAACCAATCAGAGTCCCATACTATACATTATAAGGTAAGTCAACAGTTACCCCAGAACTGTGTGTGGAGAGTGTCTGAGAGAGAGAGAGAGAGAGAGATTCATACTTTGTCCCATGTATATGAAACCAAAGAACATTAACAAAAACCCAGAGCTAGCATTTGGGAGCATAGAATGCGTGCCATGGGATTGGAATTGTAGCTCATGTAATCAAATTTTAGGCTAACTAAGCTCAAATTCTTTACCTATCAAAAGAAGAATTTTGCTCGAATCCCAATTCTAAGGCATGGATTCCAGGCTCCCAAATATCGCATAGTGTAATGTTAGCAATCAATCCAACCATTAATCACTAAATTGACAAAAAGATCACACTTTACATATTCAAACACGCACATCACACGCATAAATTCTTTTTACCTACACATTAATAGCTTACATATATATATGGGTTTATTAAGTATTAGTCAGTTAAAGGAAAAATAATTACTCCCTCTGTTCCAAAATAAGTGTCCATCTCTTAAAAAGTTTTGTCCCAAAATAAGTGCGCATTTTATAATGAAATAACTAAATTCACCTTGGTCAACTATTATGTCCCAATATGCAGTTGCAATGTTATAAGGTGGACAACAAGGGTATTTAGGTATATGTGCTACTAACATGGCTTCAAAGTCAACTTCCTTAATTTCCTTGAAAAACCAAAAATGGCCACTTATTTTGGGACGGAGGGACTAGAATTTAAGTAGTTTGAAAAAAAAAATGGAGTCAAAGCATCTCATATTAGTGTTTAATCAGATATTAATTAAGATCCCCATTCTACCCTTTCAACCTAAATATTCAAATCATGTGAAACAATATAATTCAGGTATAATCCATTTTCCGTATTTTCCAACAAAAGCTATGTTGTTTGCTACAATGAAATCAAATTATGAAAGTATTAGTCCATTTCTTCTCTGACTTCTGGTTTGCTTTCACCAAGAACAAAATGTAGCAACTTCTTCTACTAGGATATTCTTTCAGTTTGCTGAAATATGAGTGGGTAGTAGCAATATATATGGGCTTATCCTTGTTCAAAAATTATTTATTCAAAACATTAACTGCACTTGCTAAAGGTTCAACAGAGTATCCAAATCTGTATTTTGGAAAAAGAAAACCAAACTTAAAACCCCCATTATCTAGCTTCTGCTTCCATCAAATGCATTTCGTATTTTCTCAAGAGACCAAAAATATGTTGGATTGGCTCTAAGTGGGTTTAAAGAATTATGGTTTGTGTAATTGGTCGAAGAGTGATCAAATGTCTTAACCATCACTGTGTATATGAGATTTGGGTTGTTAATGGGCTATGCACAAAATGTAAATAAATGACAAATTTAACAATACAAATTATACATTTAAACACACATTTATAGAGAGTGCAAGAAGGAAGGAACCGAAATTCAGTTACCTGTCACTCTGAATGAGCTCAATCACATGATTCCAAACCGAGTATCGAAGCTCCTTAGGATCCGAAACCCTAAACTTGGGACAACTGCCGAGAACCACAGCATGGTGATCCAAAACCGGCGGCACAATCAGCGTCCGATTCAGTATCGCCGCCATCAATAAACCATTTCTGAACTCCGACAACTGGTTGCTGAACCCACTATGTGGAGCGTACCATAGAAATTTCTCTCCGTCTAGGGCCTGTAATTTGCCACATTGGTCGGATTGGAAGGTTCTAGAAACGGGGAGTAGGGAATTGGATATGGGTTTGTAGGAGAGGAAAAAGAGGAGAGATAAAATGAGAGTGAGGACAAAGATTGAGAGAATTGGCAATCTATGTTGGGGTTTCTTCTTCCATCTAGTACCGGGTCTGTTGAGATTTACAGCTTCCATTTTTGCGCAACTGAGCACAAGGTTGATCTGCTGTGGCTTCTCTCCCAGAATATTCTCATGACAAAATGGTCCCTATAAAGATATTATTATGTCAGAATAGCCCCCTCCCTTTCTGAGAGCATCCACAATAACAACACTCTATACCACAATCTAAACATCTCGTTTTCTGTTCCAATTTTACTTTTTCAACACTCTAAAAAATAATTCACTCAACAAGACTCTATACGACCCTCTAAAATTTAATCTCTCATCTCAACTAACAAATCTAACTACCATTATATTTGTCATCTTTTATTTATATTTTCCCATCACAATTAAAATAAAATATTTTAAATTTTAAATTTTATATACTATGAAAAATATATATATTATACTCTCTCCGTCCCTAAATTATTGTCTTGTTTGACCCGGCACATGGATTAAGAAAAAATAATTGAATTGATTATTAATATTAGTATAATGTGTAGTTTCCTTTAATGCACATGCATATATATATCCATAATTAAAGTAGAAGAAAAGTAAGGGTAAAATGATAAACATGATCTTAAAAGGAAAGTTTTAAACAAGACAATTGTTTAGTGACTTATAGTATATTTTAATAATTTCCATTTCAAAATATTAAATAAAGTATATTGTGCTCAAATAAAGTGAGAAAATGTAGGATTTGAGTCATCACAGATAATGGGCCCATCTTACAAATTAACCGTAAGACGATCTCACAAAAGCTTCATTTACGAATGAAAAGTTGGAATTGTAACATAAGTTTTAGCATTTAGTTAGATTTCTTAAAGCAAAATGAATGAAAGCTTTGAAATGTACAAGAAAAAGTTAGCCTAAGGTTTTTTATAGGGGGGAAAAGATAAGGATTAGATTTGAAATGTTTATAAATCCTTAAGGTTTTTTTTATGTTTGATTAATCTCGAGTATCGAAAAAGGTTATTTCAACAACGAGTTTTAAAGAATTCGTTGACTTATTTGGTTCATAACCTCTTAAGGCACCAAGAGAAATGTCCTCAAAAATTTCTTAGGTCAGGCATGGACGAATCATTTTTGACCGGTCCAGAAAATTAAATTAATCAAGATGCATACAAAATGGGCAAAATGCTCGTTGACCCCGAGCTACAAAACTAAACTATACAAATCAATACCCCTACGAATACAAACTATTATAACGAGAAACAGGATTAGCCTAGTAGGACGCTAGGAATTTACGAATAAGCTTAAAGAGGGTAAGGGTAGTTGGAGGCGGGTGGGCGGCAAGTCTAGTGATGGTGATTCCATTCCTAATTTATTCCCATGGGCGCTAAACGACGCACCCGATAGTGCTAAGCAACGCACCCTTTTTAATGAATTTTTTAAAATATGACAAAAACGCCCTTGATTAGTATAAAAGATAAAAATGATTAGAGTTCTTAATTAATATATATTATTGCAGTTAGATTTTATTTGTTCGGACAAATTTAATAAACTATTTATCTAATGATCGTTTAATGCATCACAAAAACAAACTAAGGTAAAAAAGTATAAATAGTTTTTCTCACCTTTCACTCTCACTTTCACTTTAACTCTCACACTCTCACTCTCACTCTCACTTTATCTCTCACTTTATCTCTCACTTTCTCCTCTTTTCAATCTAAATTTTGATATACTAGATATGGATTACAACAATAATGTCAATTTTACCGAAGATAGCTATTTTACGGTACGTTTTTCAATTTAATCTAATATTTTTCATTTAAATTAGGTTTTTTCGGAATTCATAGGACGGCCCTATTTAAAAATGGCCGGGCGGCCCTCAATAGAAACAACCGGTCCGGCCCTATTCAATATAGCCGCCCGGCTATATAACAAAAAGCCCGGCCCATTTGTTATATAGCCGTCCGGCCATATTGAATAAAGCCGGCCCGGCCTCCTTTCTATTTTTTTTTTTTTTAAATAAAATTGTGTTGTTTTGTTTTGTATTTTTATGTTTTATATGTTAAATATAACTATAAATATAATTACACTATATATACAAATAAAATAACATACTTTAATTAAAGTGTATTGGTTTTTTTTATTATTTATAAATTAAATAGTCTTTGGTTATTAATATTTTATTATATAATGTTTGTTTTTTATGTTAAATATGTTAAATATAACTATAAATATAATTACACTATATATACAAATAATATAACATACTTTAATTAAAGTGTGATGGCTTGATTTTTTTTTGTTTTTTTGTAAATTAAAGTCTTGGTTATTTTTATTTTATTTTATGTTTATTTTTATGTTTTATATAATTACACTATATACAAATAAGTGATATACAAATGAAGTAACATACTTTAATTCAATACATGGATAATTAAATTTTTTTAATGCTACATTATGTTTATTTGCAGGTATTCACATCGTTAATGATGATACGGAAGATTTCCGACGTGTCACATTTTTTGCGATGATGATGTTTGCCGTGAGAAGAAGTTGAAGCTTGGATTAGAGCGTAGGAAAAGAACATAATATGTACCTAAAGAATTCAAGGCGTAAAACAAGGGCGAACGGATGTAAAAGGTTGTGGTTTGGATGTGAGAGGGTGGGGTTTACAAATATGACGGAGAGTTGGACGAAGCGGATCGAAATTTGAGAGGCACAAAGAAAATAGAATGCCCGTTCAAGTAATAGCCGTGGAAAATACCCATGGTAAGTGGAAGGTGATCATTAAGAAAGAGAAGGGCAAACACAACCATCAACCGTCGGATTATCACCAAGGCATAGATCTGAAACGGCTTACCGAGAAGGAATTCGGTATGATCAAAGAATTAAGTCATGCAAACATAAAGGGGAACAGATACTCAACGCCATAAAGAAAGAAAATCCAAAATTGCAAAGTTTGAGACAGTACGTAAATCAATGTGTTAAGTGAGAAATCTTAAAATAATTGATAACATTTTTTAGATTCACTATTGACGTAAATTTTATTTAATGCTCGCAGTGCAAAATGCCCAACAAGATAAGAATGAATAAAATGGGCAACATGACAAAGATGCAATATTTTTTTCCTTGTTAAAGAATTTGGGATACCGACGTGGTTTAGGCATATGGAGGGGACAAACGTTCGGGCGATGTCATGTTTGCTCACCCGAAGGCGCAGGAGCCGCCGACGTTATATCCGTATGTTTTGTGTATGGATTGTACGTATCGGACAAACAAATACGATATGCCTATGTTGAGATCATTGGGATTACATCGACGGGCAAAAACTATCATGTAGCATTCGCCTTCTTAAAAATGAGAGGAAAGCAAGCTTCTTTGGGCAATGACTCACCAGGATGATGTTTTATAGGTCATGCGCTCGATGTGATAGTTACTGATCGAGAACCGGCTTTGATGAGTGCCGTTGAGCATCATTTTCCCGAGTCAAAACATCTTTTATGTAGGCGACACATATCCAAGAACGTGGAAAATATTTGGTACAAATGATGAAGAATAAAAATTTACCAAAGCATTTAGTTCACGATGGCAAAGGATATGCACGCCAAGATCGAGGATGAATATCAACTTATGTTGGCTCGATGGAAGAAAATGGAAATGGATACCACTGATCGCTACGTGAAGAAGGAATGGTTGGAGCCGCATCGAGATCGATTTGTCCATGCTTGGACAAAAATTATGTGCATTTTGGAACTACTACTACCAACAGTACTAGTTTTAAATTTATCTTTAATTTAATGATTTAAGAAATCCAATTTTACATTGATCTAATTTATTTTTTATGCCATATCGCACAACGAGTTGAGAGTGCACATGGGATGTTAAAGAGTTGGTTAAAAACATCGTCAAACAGCTTTGATAGTTTAGTCTTGCGATCCATGACTTGATCGAGCTCCAATTCAATGAGATCAAGACTACATTTGAACGGCAAGGAACTTTGATTTGAAAGTAATGTATAGGTTATTGTTTTTAACTTGAGAGGTAAAGTATCGCACCATTGTATTGAACTGCTCATCGAAGAGGTTGACGACGGGTCGAAAAGAAAATTGGTACCGATTCCGAAATGCGGTTGTTCGTTCGTACTAACACATGGCTTACCGTGTGCACATGAAATGAATGTGTTGGAGGCCGCTAATCTACCAATTGATCCCCACGGTATCCATGTCTTTGGAGGACTTTACATATGGAGGAGAAAAATTTGATGAACCGGATGGAGGGAGCTACTGCGGCGATGAAGTGCTCAACAACCCGATGTATGACATAAAAATGTGCCCGAAGACGTAGCGCATTATGCCGATTTCACGCCTACTTTCATTCTCATGCGGCGACAACAGTACATCTAAATATAATATGTAATTATGAACTTTTCTATATTGTGTAATGTTAAAATGATTAATTATGAACTTTTCTATATTGTGTAATGTTACAATGTTTAGGTACACCTATACATGAGCATCAAAGGACGTCCGAGGAAAACTGACCAAAAGGGAGTTGTCCGACTGGGAGCACGTAGATCGGACATACCCATGATTAGTGACCCAATGTCCATCTCCTCGAGGTCGAGGTAGAGGTCGAGGTCGAGGTCGATCTTCATCGATGCATAGTACGGGTAATTCATTTCCATTCGCAGATCAAGTACCATCCTTCATTCATGACTTCATTGATGATTATGTAAATGTAAAGGAGATGGAAATTGTGGGTTCGAGTCATTGCCCTATTTCAGTATGGTTCTGAGGAGCGTTGGCTTGATGTGAGACTCGAATTGCTACATGAGCTCAGGGAAAACTGGAATTTTTATGTACGAGTGATAGACATCATTAATAAAATATTCTATTAAATGCTTACGAAAATAAATAAAATACGTACCAAGTCAGCAGATAATCGATCTAGTGCACGTCTATACTCTAGCAGAGTTGTCTGGGACGTCCCTTGGTGTCGCAGCTGGGGCCCATCTCAACGAACACGGCAAGTTCGGCGTCCATCCTTGCCTCCGCTCGGTCTAAATGCAGAAAGTACTGTAGATCCAAGTCCGAAAAAGTGTCAATTAAATGTGTTAAAAACAAGTGCCAATTAAATATGTTACCAAAAAATTACATAATTAAATTTCAATAATTAATTATACACACCTGCAGCAACGTCAAACACCCTGCAATTTGGGCGGTATTCGCCCTAGAAGCAATTCCCAGCCGGCGGTATAAATATGCCAAGGTAGCCGCACCCCACGCATAACCGTAAACGCCCTAAGCTCGCCAACAAGGGCAAATAATGCAATCAATCGATTCGGGTCTTGTCCAAAAATAATGTTGCACCCAAGAACCACATGATATAACCCATCGCCCTATTTCTTGGACTAACTACTTCGGCTTAGACGTTCCATCAACAAGTTGAACTTAACGCCGCCGACTTCACTACCGATCTCGACATTGTCATTCCTAATAGGCCGACAAATGACCCTTGATTCCCGAGATTGATGTGTTCGGGATGACAATATTCCCCGCCACGAATCCAGAATGTAATGCACATCGTGCAGTGATAGACATCTCACCAAATGGCGATGGAAACCGTTTGTTTCCGGTGCCATCGCCGACAAACGCAGTAAATCAAAGGCATGTTTAGGTAAACATGCACCGCCTCAAGTGTCCTAGCCCGCACTGTTAATAAGGTCGTTCGTCTCGTCGGCACAATATCACCCATTTAGTAAGGCGATCGGCGCATTATGACAAATCAACACTTGCCGCTCCGTTAAAAAAAATATCACCCATTTAATAATTATCATTACCAATCTCATACAAAATATATTGATAACAATAATCAAAATTATGCGTGAAAATAATTTATTTTACCTCGCCATTCCATATTGCATGCGCAATATGGCCAAGAAAACCAAGAAGTACGTGGCGTGGCGGCCCCCCGGATGTGAATCGAATAACATCCACTCATCATCATCGTATCAACTCCGTCCCCGTCCACGACCACGCCCACGCCCACGCCCACGACCTCGACCTCCTCGACCAATAGCAACATCCTCGCCGTCATCGTCGCCGTCGCCATCGTCGTCATCATCATCATCGTAGTCATCGTCGTGTCTCCCATCTCGCATCCGATAGGCGATGCAACCGCCGAAAATGCGAAGCACTCATCACACCCTTTCCCTTCCAGCCTCATGCTCGACCCTGTCGCCCGACTACTAGAAGGACCCGATCAAACAGTTGAGGTCCATTACTCTAATTCACGTTCACCGCCAAATCACTCTCGCCATTGGCGAAGGACCACCAAGATGAAAGGATCCATGACCACCGAAAAGGCCGGTGGAGTCCGCTCACGAGTGACACTAGCGGATGATGAACTATCGGTGGAGGCCGACCACCGCCGACTATCCCGCTCTCGCTTACTTGCTTTGGCTCTGCGGATGCGGCTACTATGCGATCCTTCACCTCCCGCTATAAGCTCTGTCCCGATTGGTCACCATCGCCACCGCCACCAACTCCCGACATCTAAAATTAACAATAACAAGTTAATAAGCTAACAAAATTTAATTAAAACAAAATTATAAAATACATAAATGACAATAACAATTAGCGAATTATAAAATTTACGTAAAACAAAAATTTAATCAAACAACAAACATATATCAATTTATGTTTTATATAATCGATAAAAAAGTTATGTTTTTATTTATATTTAAATATAGCAATTTATGTTCTTATTTATGTTTAAATATAGCTAACAATTTAAAAGTTTAAATTTATGTTTAAATAATCAATAATGTAATATAGCAATATATGTTTTTTTATGTTTTAAATTTATGTTTTATAAAGTTTAATCTAACAAAAATATAGCAATTTTAAAAGTTAAAATAATAAAGCAATTTAATCTAACAAAATATAGCAAAAAATAATGTAATAGGAACATCATTATTATTTCAAAAAAAAAAAAAAAAAAGGAGCGGCTATATTTAAATATAGCCGCCCTAATATATTTAAATATAGCCGGTCCGGCCTTATTCAAATATAGCCGGCCCGGCCCAAATGCATTATAGCCGGCCCGGTTGTCCTTGTATATAGCCGGCCGGTTCTTTGTATGAATAGTCCGGCCCTCTAAAAATGCTTTTTTTTTTTTTTTCAGTTCATTTAGTTCAAACATTAACATTTAATAAAAGATTACAAAAATTATAAAGAAACGTACCTTTTTTCTTTGAGTAAATGTTGAAGGAATATAGGATTTTTGTTAGAAAAGTGGAGAGAATGAGAGAAAGTGAGAAAGTGAGAGAAAAAGTGAAGAGAGAATGAATTTAAGTTAAAATGAGAAGTGAGGGGGTGTATGTTAGTTTTTGTTTTTTAAAATTTTTTTAGTTTAAGGGTAACTTGGTAATTTTAACATGAAGAGTGCGTCGTTTAGCACAAATGGGTGCGTTGTTTAGCATTCCCCTTTATTCTTGATGATTACTTGTTAGCTGTGACTTGTGGTAAAGTTAGTACCGTGCTATGTAAAACAGACATCTTGCTTACAATTGAAACATCCAATCATATCCAGGTTAGTACCAACACGAATACCGTAGCAGTTAGCACACATTTAAACATTGAGAAGTTGGAACAAAAGTAATAAAACGGTTGACGTTAGCCTAAAGAAAAAAGCAAATTAACTAACATCTTGAAAAAACATCACAAAATGCATATGAATTCTCGAAATAGATTGTGAGTTATGACTATTTACTTTATTTGGGCCTTGTTTGTACTATGTTATTTTGATATTATTTTTAGTAATGGTACTTGCCAATAAGGTGGTAAGCAGGCCACCTACACGATTATAAACACGTAATTGCTCAAGTTAAACACGATAGCGCACGACACGACACGACACGATACGACACCTATTACCTAAAGACGAAATTATAAATTTAGTTAAAATAACGTTTATTATTATATTTATGATCAAATAAGATGATGAACACGAAAATACGATAATAAGCAAGACGGAATACGACTATGGTACAATTGCCACCCCTACTGAAGCAATTTGCTTTTTAATATTAAAATAAAGGCAATTACAATATAACCCCTATCAACTATGGATCGAGTTTGATTTGAAGTCGCTTAACTACCAATTAAAATAATGTGCTCCCTTAACTATAATATTTTCTTAAATTGCACCTTCTATGTAAACACCGCGGTTTGAAATCACAAAATTTGTCCACCAAAGACTCACGTCATCATCTGTACATATGATATTTACCATAATATTCAAAATAATTAAAGATAAAAAATTATTTTAATAACCATCTTTATGTACAAAGAGAGTCTTAGAACAACAAGGGTAATATAGTCAATTAAAATATCAAAAGAGCACTATGGTTAAAAAGAATGCCTAAAGATGGTCACATGAGTTTTACGTGGACATTTTACGTCAACTCAAATGGCAGTGCCTAAAAGCTTCATGAAAAGAAAATATAGTTAAAGAGGGCATATTGCTTTAATTGGAAGTTGATGGGGCAATTCAAACTCAATCAATAATTGAGGGTTTGTAATTTATCCTAAAATAAATGAATATATCATATAATATGATCATAGTTACTTTAAATAAAAGATAACAAGCAAATGCTTACTGGTTTGGCAAAGCATTGGGCTATGTCAAATTGATATGGGAACACTTCCCGCTTATATAGCCGCATTTGTCCATTTAAAGTGCGAATACAGGGATGGTTTCGCTCAGCTTGTCAATGCCGCAAGTCTATTTGGGTATTTAAATCTCTCCCTCTTTTATTTATTGTTAGTCCCTCCGTTAAAGAGTCCACTATTTCATTTTGAGATGTTTCACTCAAAGAATCCACTTTTACAATTATGTTTATAATATCCATAACCTTTCATCTTTACCCTCTAATTGTGTTGTAAGCGTGTTTAAGTATTTTAGAAATTATGACAAACTTCAATAACACTTATATATCCCTTAATTACTTGACTTTTTAAACGTAAACTATTTGGGTGGAACGGAGGAAGCATATTATTGGTTTATTTCTTGGATGATGGATCATGTTAATGTTAAAAAATGAGTGAAGTTTGTTGACATTTGTGATGATGAACTAAGGAAGCTGACTTAAATTTTAGGTTATCAAATGTGAATTTGGTAAATTTAACACAGTAATGGACATCATTTTGGAAAAGAAATTTTTTAAATAGAATTCATTTCAGAGAGGAAATAATGATTATTCATTTTATCAAATAATTTTAATTGATCACGTGATTGTTCGAAAACTCAAACAACGGCGGGTAAATTGTTGTGTAAGCCTATATTGCTTGGTGGTTTGATCATTATTGAGTTCCTGTAACGATTTATTTAATGAGACGTACTCTCGTGTTCGACTTTCACAAGATATAAATTCCTTTGTGTCAGTGACAAGATTAGGGTAATTAGTTTTAGACTCAATGTGATTTGGTAATACACGCACAAAAAGAAAAGAAAAAAAAAATTAGGATTACGAATTATTAGGAAAGAGTAATGAGATCATGATCACATATTACGACACAAGTAGATTTGATGAGTCAAGGCAACTTGCTTGGTAGCTGGCTGTTGCCATGCAAAACTAAGCACCCTACTGTACCCATCTAAAGTTAGCGGTTAGGAAGCTTTTAATTAAAGATTGAGATATAATAGGAAGTGTTGATGTTATGTTACAAAAAAGTTAATTACCAAACATCTTGAATAACAAAATCACGAATTACTTGTGATTCTCGAAATACATTATGTGACTACTCACTTTCATTTTGTGTCTCCCCTCTTAAAGCATACAATTTTGACTAATCTGAAAAAGCAATTGCATACGTTGTAGAGGAAGAGTTTTTATTTTCAATCTTCAGATGTTTTACTTTAAAAGATCTATTTCACAATTTAAAACATTAAAAATGCAAATGTGAAGGTAGAATAAATTAAGAGTTACCTAGCTAGGATTTCTACATTTTTTGAAAAAAAAAAAAAAACCTTCAATGCATTGTGGAGAAGGGTTGTGGTTACGATGTCTCAACCAAAAATTTTCACATTCTTGATAAGATTTGGTTTTTTAGAGAATCACCAATGCAAATGTGAATGTAGAAAAACTTTAGTGCCACCTAGGATTTTCACCTTTTTGAGAAAAAAAAAAAAAACTTTTCAATGCAATTATGGAGGACGGTTGTGGATAACTGGATATGATGTATCAACCAAATTTTTTCACATTTTTTATGAGACTCTTGATTTTTAGATATTATGTTGAGGATGTGAATACATTATATTTAACATTTTTCTTATTATCAAAGATTTCATTTGTCCTCTACAAATTCTAGTGGTGAGATTTATGGCACAGAGGATCCAATTAACCGTTTTATTTGAAAGGTCTCTTTTAATTAGATGTGAATGAAGATATAAAAATAGATACATGTGATTGATGATGTTAATTATTCAAAGTCATATAATATCAAATTCACAATTGCATTAGTGCTGCCACATTCTAGTTCAGGTTTGAATTCATCTTCGTCAACACTTTTCTTATTAAATTCAAAAGATTCTCTTTGTTTTTTATCATTCTAGTGATTAGAATCACGCTACATATGATCAAATCAACAGTTGCATTGGAGACTAGATCTCTTTTAATTAAATGTAAATGAAGAGATGAAAATTATCACATGTAAATAAAAGTGTTAATTACCCACAGTCACATCTGATAAAATCCACAATACCCTTAGGCGCCCACGGTACATCTCTAAACAAACTAGGCACACCTTTTAAGTGCCCCCTATCCCCGCCACCCTGCTGCCCCTTTATAAATACCAACACATACAGTACCCTTAGGCGCCCACGGCTCTCTCTCTCTCTCTCTCTCTCTCTCTCTCTCACATAATTAAAAAGCGAAATTGAAAATGCCAACATCATTGCCAGATATCTCCACTCCCATCAAATTCAAGTATCTCAAACTGGGTTACCAATACCTCGTTAACCATTGCCTCACCTTCTTACTAATTCCTATAATCTTCGGCCTCTTAATCCAAATCCTCCATTTACACTCCGACCAGATTATCTCTCTATGGAAATCTCTCCACTTTGAATATTTCATTCAAATACTGTCCTCCTCATTCCTCATCATTTTTATGATCTCCACCCTCTACTTCATGTCCAAATCCCGTATCGTTTACCTCGTCGACTACTCATGTTATCAACCCCTACCTCCTACCGCGTTCCCTCTCTACCTTCATGGAACACTCTAGACTCAACCTCAGCTCGAGCCCAAGAGCGTCGTCGAGTTTCAAAGAAAATCCTAGAGCTCTCTGGTTTAGGTGAAGAGACGAGTTTGCCCCCAGCTATTCATCATATTCCACCTAATACAACCATGGAAGCTTCTAGAGACGAAGCCGAGATGGTCATCTTCAGCACCATGGATTCAATTTTCAAAAAAACTGGCCTCAAGCCCAATGACATTGATGTTCTCATCGTTAACTGTGGTTTATTTTCGCCGACGCCTTCTTTATCGGCCATGGTGATTAATAAGTACAAAATGAAAGAGAACATTAAGAGCTTTAATCTGTCAGGCATGGGTTGTAGTGCTGGGCTTATATCCATTGATTTAGCA
>JACONP010000104.1:0-19562 GCA_016624345.1 Platycodon grandiflorus
TGTAAAAAGAGGATTGGATTACTATTATTGAGGAGCTCGAATGCTAATGCTGTAGGGCACTTTGGATTCATACAGCCAGCGTTGTAGGAGAAAGAAAAACCGGTTGAGGAGGTCACAGCTCAATCCCTTCCCTTCCCATGTAGATTCTCGTGTGTACAACTCGAAGGTAGCACTAAATACTTCCTCCATTGTAATCCAATGTACGTTGTACTCATATAAAATTTTCTAGGAATACTGGAACTGTTATTGATTCTGTGGCCAACTCAAAGGACCTTCAAATTTACATGATAAAAAATTGTCCCGAGGTATTGGGTGCGTTTGCTTACAAGATTTTTTGTCGTGCTTTGTTGTTCTTTTGCTTTTACACTATCTTATTCTCACCATATTTTGCTTACTTTTTGATTCAATTATTACATAGTAGAAAAGAAAATCATTAAAAAAACCTCTAAATGCACCAATCAATTCGGCTGGTTCGAAAAAGCTTTACTGTTATTATTATTATATGTACGCGAATATTGAAGGTGTACAACAGATTATTGAATCGAGGTGGAAATGATGGCAACCTTCGTCTGTACAGACTGTACATGTACATCTGTGATTATGTACACTTGAGAACATGTGAAGGGAAACATTCTTGTACATATACAAATTTAGTTGTACATACGATGGGTTAAAAGGGTGACATTAAAAACTAAGTTATTTACTTTCTCCATTTCAAGTAAAGAGTCCGCTTTTTTTTAAAAAAAAAAAACAATACGCGACTAAATTAAATTAAAATTTTACATATTTTACTTATATTTTAAAAAATAAAATTTTATTAATTAAAAATAATCGAAGAATACTATGTGTTATGACTTTCATAATTTTGTAAAATTGTTAAATTTATATTAATTATTGGTTAAATTTTATATAAGTTAACTGAAAAAGTTAAAAGTAAATTTTTTTTTTTTTTTTCATAAAACGGACTCACGGACTGAGTAACTTGTATATGAAAAACTTGTATCCCCGTCATCAATAGTAAAAATGGCCTGTGACTGATAATTAGTGATAAGGACTAGGGCCGATCTCAATCAGAAACAGTGTACTCTCGAACTAGGTTCAGCTTGGCCCCAAACTGTCTGGCTTATATCCGTGTGTAGATGACAAAATGATACTCCTCCCTACAAAGATGTTTTTTTCATAGGTGCTAAATGAGTACTGCCTATCGCTAACTTTAGGAAATATGAACAGCTGTTTCCTTTCTTTTTTTTTCCTTTTCGTTGTCTCTTTTGGAACATATAAACCGTTGGTTTTGGATGGGTTATTTTCTCCTTGGGCAACTGAAACACTCTTTCAATGGTCAATAATCAGTTGTTAAAAATTAATGAAATATATATTCAGTAGTCAATATGGAGCAATATTTTCCCAAGCTGACCAAATGGCTGCTCAATCTTCAATAATCATCACCCCTGCAATTTTTCCACCATCTTCAACCCCCATTGCTCTTATAACCGCCAGACAAATCTCTTACTCTCTTTATCTCTTTCCTCTTCCGCTTCGATCAATTTTCAGATCTCCTCTCTTCAATCTGAAACAGATCTGTTGAACGTGGCAGTGCCAGAGGCAGTTATGGTGTTAATTAGATTTTATGAGAAAGTTGTACAAAAAGTTGTAGCCCCACCACTACTCTTTTGCAAATTATAGGATAAGTTTTCATTTGTAGAAAATGAATTTTGAGGTTAAAGGAGAAGTTAATTAAAAGGGTGATTATTAAGGTATAAAATTAAAACAGGTTAGAAGAGTGAAAAGTTTAATTGACCGCTCTCCTTAAAAGAGGTTAAAAGTCTAATTTTGTGCGAAAGTTTCTCGCGACGGGTTTTCCCAATTACGAGACAATCTGCATTGTTCTAGTCTTATGTTGTACATCCAATTATTAAGGTGCATCCTACAGTTCTAGAAGGTGTTATAAAATAAAAAGCTACGTTTATAATTCTTTACAATTATTACTATAATGCTTCGATTTAAAAATAAAGACATGAGTAATACAATTTTATTCTTCATTAAAACTTAATTGTATCAATAGTTATAAATTAAATTATAAAACTAGCGAAGTTGTACAAAAATAAAGAGGGAACTAAAAGAGAACGAACAATCATGCAATTGTACTTGCTCCTTCCTACCTTTCACACTCCTCTGGAAGCTTGTTAACCAAACTAGTTCAGAAATTGGGCAGGCATTAGGTACTCATGACAGGTTATAGTGAGTGTTGGATTTTAAATCAAATGTATACAGTATTTGCCCTAATACTTTGTGAGAATTTCGCCACTAAGTCTTTCATGTAATATTGATATATTAGATTGAAAAATGTAAACTACAATTAATTAATACTTGATCAAACCATAACTGCTTTTATTTGTAATCATTAACTATTTTTGGGACGGAAGGAGTAATATGATGTATCTTTGGTGGTGGTTTATGAGTAAATATTGAGTATGACAAACAGATTGTATCAAAATCAATCAAAACGCATCAAATTAACAATCTTATTAATGTAGAGTGCAGTGGCCAAGAACCACACACTTTAATGTTTTGGTGATACCAAGTCATTTTTTATTATTGTTGCACTCAATATTTTCCATGAGTCTATGCTGTTGAAGTATGTGTGAGCTGTTTTTGATCCACCTATTTTCTCATGTAATTGTGTTTATTGCTTGTATAGCTTTAGCCAATGATATAAAATGTTTTTTACCCCGTTTTGATCACTTATATTCTATTACTCCCTCCATCTCAAAATGAATGTTTATATTTTTTAAAAATTATTTTAAAATAAGTGTCTATTTTTGCATAATTTTACTAAATTCACTTTTGTTAACTAACATGTCCTAATATTCACTTGTAATGTTATAGCATGAACTCTAAGTGCATTAATGTATATGTACTATTAAAATGACATAAAAGTCAACTTTTTAATTTTAGTAGAAAAAGTAAAATGAACGCTCAAAGAGAGTAACTAAAATTGGAATTAGGTCATTATTTAAAAATAATTGAAGCTAAACTGACAGCTAGTCAAGCCAAAATAAATATTTCTATACTAATAACTAAATTAAGGGCCTGTTTGTTAAAATTAAAAATTAAGTTTTGAAAATTGATGTCCGAAAATAAAGAGCTTAAAATATTAAGATATCTTTTTTGACTTAAAATTTTGACTATTTTAAGAAATAATTAGTTTATTATGTAATATAATATTACATTATCAAACAATCTTATTTTTAATATCACTTAAAAATTTCTTAATTAAGCTCTTAATTAAGTTAGTCAAGACTAACTAAACTATTGAAACACATAATTCGATTCGGCAAGCACTCACTTATCTTTCACAATCACAAAACAATGGAGTATTAATTAGGTATAAATTTAATAAAGTCTTTCTGTTGACACTTGACAGGCTAATGGTCGATTCTAGACATTATTATCAAAAATAATTGTTATAATTTAATTACCTATTTATTTTCTGCTAATCTATTTTAATAGGCCAAAATATTAAAAAAAAAAAAACCCAAAGTATCCACCAAATCTCACTTTGCACCCTAATTTGAAATTTGTGCGTACAAACACTCCACGCCTAATTTGTCCCACTTAACACCCTTGCCGTGATGGGCGTTAAGAAGTTAACGAAATTAGCATGTGCGGATCATGTGATGGATATTTCGTAATTTTACATTTTCTTTTCTTTTCTCTTTTAAGTTTTTCCTTTCTTGAATTTGGGCTTACTATTTTGGTTTCTTTTCTATTTTTTCTCCTTACAATAAATAATTTAAATATATATATGTGTGTGTATATATATATATATATATATATATATATATACACACACATGTAAATTTTATTTAATAATAAAAAGAACATGTAAAATCCGAATACGTGAAATAACGGCAAGATAAATAGTGAAACCGGATGACTCCAGGGACATTTTCGCCTGAGCGAACCTACTATGGTAGCCTATGGATTATAGCGATGAAATTTCGATGAGTCAACTCGACGCCTGACTCTTGCCAGGCCGGAGGAGTACGAATCGCCGTCGTGTCTGACGGTTCACCGCTTTAGAATTAGAGTAAGGATTTCCTCAGGGATTCTTTGTTAACATGGAGAGAAATTGAGGAGAATCGAGAAGGATCGTGCCGAGAGGGAGGGAAGGGAGTTTATGAGCGGTGGAGGAGGCAAAGAACGTTATGACCGGTTTATCGAGTTCAATCAAGTGGGTCAACTTGAATTCGGTAGAGAGAGGTTAACAGGGAGACGGTGACGCCAAGGGAGAGTAGAGCGAAGTAGATAATTGGGATTTGAAGTGAAGAAGGAGAGGCAATTAGTGCGACTTGGTTTTTGGATAGGGAAGGGTACGCTGATTGGAGAGAGGATGCGAGAGATTGCGTTTGAGAGATGAATTTGGAGTAATTGAGGCGGCGGCCGGTGGAGGCGTCGATGAGGAAAACGGTGGTGTCCGGTGAAAATGTGGGATTGGAGAGAAGGAGAGAGAAGGTGTAGTCAATGATGGAGAGTGACTGAGAAGGAGGAGGAAGAGGAGCGGGTGTTCGGAGGCCGTAAAGGTCTTGGTTCGTGAACAAGCCATTTTGGGGAAGAATACAATGAGAAAAGACCCAATTGCCCCCTCGTGCAAGGCATGTGATGACTTCGTTAATATTTTTAACGTCGATCACGGCCGAGTGTTAAGTGGGACAAATTAGAACGTAGAGTGTTTGTACGCATAAATTTCAAATTAGGGTGCAAAGTGAGATTTGGTGGATGCTTTGGGGTTTTATTTTATATTTTGGCCATTTTAATACTAATACTTATCATTATTGTTTCAGCAGGGAGTTTGTGGGCCACACAAGACAACCCAATTTTCCATTAAGCTTTGTCTTCAAGCCTGCAATGATTAAAGGGACCACTAATGGCTTGAGGTCCAAATTTAAAAGCTAATTAATCAAAAATAAAGTTGATAGAAATGGAAGATACCAGATGGATTATTCTCTCCCTTTGTTTGAGGGGATAATGTATTTTAATGACTTCAATTCATAAGCTTGAATTAATCAAGCACTTGTGATCGTAGTTTCCAGTTTGTTCAAGAAGTAAACCATGCTATCTATATCTTTATCTAGTACTCTCTCTATGAGTCCATTTTTTTTTTAAATTAACATGTGACTAAATTAAATTAAAATTTTACATACTTTACTTATATTTTAAGAAATAAAATTTTAATAATTAAAAATTATCTTAAATATATTATTGATTACAACTTTCATAACTTTGTAAAAATTATTAAATTTATGTTAATTATCGACAAACTTTAACTAAGTTGACTAAAAATCAAAATGAACTCTTTAAGTGAACATGAGAAAGTAAAATTTTATTGACAAATATGAAGGAAACTTTTTCGGGTCCTATATGTTAAGACCCTAATTTAATGGTTTTGAGATGACACATAAACTTCAAAGTAGTAATAGAGCAAGCTTTTCACACGAGCAGACCGACCCAATAGTTTGCGTCATCGAAATCGATGAATTTTTTTTATAAGCCTCGAGTCTACGAGTAAAATCAAGTGTCTATGTTTCAATCTAGGGGGTTGGCACTGGGTCCCGCAAAATATTTTAAATTGTACAAATTTCTCCACTTATTAAATGGAAGAGTAATATGGTCTAGTGATTTGGCCGAGGGCTTAACTCTTTTAGAGTTCGTCGTGTAAATTGGACTAAGTTGAGAGAATAATAGACTTCCCAAACTTGAGTAATCCAATAGCAATATTGCACTTTCGAGCTATTTGTGAGAGATGCTTTAATCGCTTTGTAATTTTTCTTTTCTCCAAAAATTAAAGTATAATATCATCTGTCTTTCCTCAAGTAGCATTTACATTTATTTGTGAAAGCTACATTCTTAACACTAATAAGTTGGTGTGAGGGGCAATTGATGAATCCCCTTGAAAATTTTAGTCTTATAGATAAGTTTAAGTAATGGAGCTCTGGGGGATGCACGTGAAGAGGTGTGGGGGCAAGTGACCCCACTCAATTTTTTTTTACCTTATAAAATGGTGATGTTTTTGATAAAGATCTCACTTAATTTATTTTTTTCTTTTTCTAGGTCACGTATAATAGCAACAATGAGATAGAGACCAGTGCTGAATTGTGATTTCTAAATTTTTTATGTAGTAGTTAAAATTTGTAACCCCACTAAAATATTTTTCTAGATTTGCCACTGAATTAGAGCTCATTGTTATTGTGTTTTCACTCATTAATTGAATTAAGTTAATTTAATTTCTCTTGATTATTTAACCAACGAATTGTAGAATATATAAAAAGTTCTTTACTTTGGTCTTGTCTTGCAAAGGCTAGGTTTTAATGTCAAACCCTAATTGTACTGAAATTATTATAAGACTTTTTGAACAAACCTAGCTTGTGTGTTACATTTTTGTTCTATCAAAATAAATTACCTACAATAAAATAGGAGAGAGACTAATAATTTCATCGTGGCAAAACACAATCTGTAACGCCCGCACCATTTGCTTTATTTACATTCTTTCTATTTTACGTCCTTTATATTGACATCGTCATTTCATGTGCGAATTTCATCCGAATATGCCGGCATTTGAGTCTATTGTACACTTTTGAGTATATTAATATGTGTTAGAAGTTTCGTAGTTGTTCGCATTCGATTTGGTGTGCATTCGTAGCTTCATTTTATGTGGTTTAGATTGTGTTTCGGTTGTTTGGACTTGGTTTGGGTTTGGGATCACCTTAGAATCATGTGAGAACTTTTAGACATCATTTTGAACACCTTTGAGAAAGCCCGGCCTAGCCTAGCGCATTGGCCGCGCCCTAGCGCACTGTTCGCCGAAGATTGCACAAATCGACCAAAATTCAGCCGAGGCCGCGCCTTAGCGCGCCCGTCCCGCGCCCTCTAGCGCCCGCCACGCTTTAGCGCGCCATCCGTGCGCCCTAGCGCGATGCCGCTTCCAGCTTTGACGATTTTTGAGTTGTTGACTTTTTGACTTATTTTCTTGGTCTAAAAAGGAGCCACGTGGGTGGGCTTACTCCTTAGAGACTCCAGATCAGTTTAGAGGGTAGAGGAGTCCTCTTCTCCTCATTTTATCACCCACATTTCAGCCATGAACAAGAGAGAGTTAGAGAGAGAAGAGGAGAGGGTCTAGAGAAAGAAATCACCATATCTCGATCGTTCGGAGTCGGAATTACGATCCGTCTTCGCCATTGTGAAGCTCTTGACTAGGAGAAGACATTTCCTGGGTTGCATGCTAGTTTCTATGGTGTAGTTTCGTTAGAGGTAAGTAACTATAATGTTTTGAATGTTTATGAGTTGAATTGGAATAATAAAGCATATAGGATGTGTAATTGTTCATCTTTGTGTAATTTCTTGAAAGAAATAAGTAATTGACCATTTCAAATGATATTATGTTAGTTCTTAATCAATGGCCATGTGTAGAGGTTGTCATGAGACTTGGTGAAGTGTTAGTAACATGTTAGAAAGTGAAACACATGAATTTCAAGTTAGTTGCAGTCCCTGTTTTGGGCTATTTTCGTGAAAATTCTGGTACTAATCTACTATTGGGAATTTGCTGAATTTTGGATATGTTGTTCTTATGTATGTTAGTTAGTTCTCTGTAAAATTTCATAATTTTTAGAGGTCGGGAAGTACCTCGTTTAGGTTGTGTTTATCGCTGCGCTGAGTAATCTGTTGCTGAAAATTCTGGGTGTTAGTTCCAACTTTAAGTGACTGATTGTTGATGAATATAAGTCCAAATGAGGAAATTCAAAGTGGTAAAATATAGTTCCAGATGTCTAGTTTCTAAATATGGAAAAGTTGTAATATTTGGATTTTTGTGGAATATTTGGTGAATTTAACGGTATCGTTGCGCGATGCTGGAGAAATCATGTTGTGTTAATAAACCTTGTATAATAGCAACTCATTGATATTTTGTCGTTAGTTTACTCGCTATGAATTTATGATGTTGTTTTGGGTACTTTATAATACCGAATAATGGTGTTGAGAATAGAATGGTTAATTAGGGATGATACTACGGTTCATCCCGATGTCTCGAATATTAGTAACGACTCAAATGGAGTCCGTAAAGCATATCGTTATAAACCAAACTTTTATGCGAATTGAACACTAGTCATGACTCGACTCGCGGAGTCGAATAGGATGTGATTTGTAATGAGTCGTGATACACATGGTACACGACGATAATGTTATGTGATGGTTTATGTTATATATGAGACAGAGTGTCTCAAGTGATTATAAGATACCGTAAAAGATCCCGAATCAAGTATTATCGTTATGTATCGCTTAATGGTTGTAAGTACGTGTAGACTTACGTATGTTGTGATTGTAAAGTCTGGCATTACGGACTTAGATAATTTAATTGAGTTGTATATTAGGCCTACTTTGCCTATTGTCATGTTTTGGTTATATGTCCAAAGGATTATGGACATTGTGTAATTGTTCTAGTATGTGATAGGACAATCATCCTACTTTGATGATTGCTTGTGTGTTTAATGTTTATTAGCACACTTTGTTGATTTGTTGTTGTAGGCTTATTGTGACCTACTTGAAACATTCGTATTGTTATTGAATGTGATTGTTGTGGTATGCTCCTACTTTGGAGTATGACCGTTTATTTTTAAATGTCGAGTAAATATTCTACTTGAGCATTTAGTTAGTCCATGGCTTAATTGTTAGAGAGGGTGTATTGACGCCGATTATTACAAGAGCAGGGGCTACGTAATAGTCGAAGGCCAATACATTGTTTCGCCCCTACCGTTGGCCGCGGGGAAATGGCGCCAAGTGTTTGTAGGCGAAAACCGCAACGTTGGTAAGCTATTATACCGGTGTTCTTTCCGGTCGTAGTGACCGGTGGCACCGGGTTTTCTTTTGTGAATTTCAAATAAAATGGTTCATGATTCTTTATCGTATGATTATGGTTTCATATTGGTTCGAGCACGTCAACAACGGCTCTACGATTGGTACAATATTGGTTGGTTGGTTGGAACTATTGGTTTGGCCTGAGGTGTACCTCGACACCGTATCCCTTTAAATGTGTTTACTTACCGCTCTTATATGTTTCCTATATAAGCGAATGTTGGTCATGATTTCCAACCGGTATGGGACGGTTGGCGATCATTGAGCCTCTCGTTAGTATAGGGTTGGTTGCCTTTATGTGCTCCTACATGTTTACTTTCCGCTATATTGTTGTGCATAATGCCATGCCATATAGTGACATGTCAGTAACTTGTCGATTCTTGATTAAGTTAAATTTATTACCAAGATAAGTGCATATAGAGTCTTGGTTTACTATTACATTCATACTTATAGCACCCAATACATTATAGTATCTTACGGAGTCTTTTAGACTCACCCAACAACCTCCTCGGTTGTGTTAAGTTCCAATGCAATGAGTCTTGGAGCTTGGAGTTAGCAAGATGTATTTTTATTGCCATTTCCTTCTTATTTCTTGTATTGTGAGATTATGAGGTTCACTAAGTTATGTAAACTTAGTCTATGGGTAGAAATAGTTGTATTCATTAGATTTGTGTTTGGTGCCGACTTCGTAGTCGCGCCGCTGTCGTACTATATTATTTTGGATTCGACTCGTGGTATTTAAGTATTATTGTTTCTCCGGCTCGTGTATTTAGCCGTCGAGGTTTTAATTATTGGGTTTATCTTTAGTGTTGTTCTTCGCGTATTGTTTAGCCGTGGAGGTTATTTTTATGTTGTTGGAATTTTGTTAATCGAGCTTTGAGGCTCAAGTTCATCCGTTGTTCCGCCGCCTTGTTTTTAGCATTCCGCCGCTTTGGTTTTGGTTTCGAGCTTTTGTAACTCGCTTTTTCGATTGTTCTTGTTAGTTTGGCGCACCGAGTGGGGTTCAACATCGAACCCGACTCGGGTCGTCACAGCTTGGTATCGAGCTTAAGTTAGGCTCGCCAGAGATCCTCGGCTTAGGTGATTTGGGTATTGGGTTGAGCGATTAACGTCGAGTGTTTGTGTTGAGATATATCTTGGAGGTCTAAGTTGTGAAGATAGTCCATGTAGGACTGGAATTATTGAATTCTTACGCTATTGAAAGCGGAGACTAACGGTTTGTAGTCGGTTGTTTCACTTGTGGAATTAAAGAGTGCGCTTGAAGGCCTCGCTAGAATGTTGACGACTAAGTGTGAGTCGCTTGATAAGTTTAGTAGCGAAACTTTACCATTGTAGGTTGTCTCGTTGATTCCGAGAAGTATAGTCGAGAGGTCTTAGGGAACGTCTTAAGTTTGATATTGGTGATCATTTGAGGAAATAGAGGTGGAAGACCCGAGATTGGGTCACGAGTTCTTTAGTGATTAATGTGAGTGTCGAGTTACGTTAGTGCGAGATTTTGAGTCCGTATCAACCTAGACGCTTTATTTTTGCATATCACATCATGGAATGCGAAACTTGTGCATACTAGAGACATATGTTACACTTAGGTACATTTGCTTGTATTTGCTACCGATGTGCATGAGACCGACTCAAAGGGCATATTTGTAAACACTTGTCCCTAACGCCCGCGATGAAAGCTTTTGAAGCCACTTGAAGGGCCCCGATTTGGTTGTCAAGAGATATTCGTCGATGACTAAGTTGATAGCATATTAGGTAGAAATTGCCGAACCTTATTACCAAATGGAATGGACAAGGAAATGAAATGGTGTACTTGGACAAGTTGTGTATCTTGTGTTGATTGCGTATCTTGTTTCGTGTACTAGTTCGAGTTGACTTGATATTTTGTGAGCCGTCGTGCTTAGTTGAACATGAGTATTTTTGGGCATGTTATTAGCCATTTGTGATTTGTATATTGTCACGTATGTTATATGTTGTTTCACCTTAGAGGTAGCGAATTGATTTGCCACCGGCGGTGAGCGTGTGATTGCTATGTTGTATGTGTGGTGATGTAGACCGGTACATTATGTTAATTCAGTCTTGCCTTGTAGACTTTTGCGATACGAATAGATCGTGACACCTTGTGCGTATGCCCATTGGCATAATGAGGTGGTTGTCCTTAGAACCCTATGTACATGATATATGTTTTGAGTTGAGAATTGAGAGTATTATGTTGATATTCATGCCTTAGTTGAATCACTTAATGTGTTTCACTTCCCTTGGAGATGTAATGTCTCTATTGTATGCCTATAGCAGGATGGCACGAACTAGGAAGACTGCAAGGATGTCAGTCATGCACCCAACCATATTTCAACTCAGACACGCATTGTGGGAACTGAGAGAACTTGAGGACCAACTGAATGTGGCCCTAGGTGAGTCACCTCGATTGGAGCAAGTGTCCCCACCGAACCCTCCTGCACCGACCCAAGACTCCATTAGAGCGAGTCAAGGTTAGAAGGTGAGACCTAGTGATTGGAATCCGTAAGAGTCATATTCTTCGTGGCTTATTTTATTATTACTTGTCTCCTTGTTATTGAACTACCTTGTGTACCGACCGGGTACTCATTCGTTAGAATATTATATCTTGAAGTTAACTTGAGATCGCAATCTTTTGGGTGTGAGACACCCTATATTTCGAGCAACGTGTATGGTATTCGACGTTGGTATCCAATGATGCCGATCCTTTCTACCGATCGTATTAGAGTTTGAAACTCTTGTTATAATTTATGTTGACCATATGGTTTATTGACATTAGTACTCGTGGAACGAGCATGTTAGCTCGTGATCTCGTTCACGTTGGTTGCGTCGACTGGTGTTATGACTAGTAATGTTATTATTCACTGTAGAGTCGGTATGACTCGCGTGATTTCGAAGTGTGGCCCCATTTGAATCTAGCCTGTTGCCTTAATGATAGAATGTCGTCGCATAGCATGACCTTGTGAACCTTAAGGTGTGTAAACCTAGACCTTATTAATCGCGGATTTTCTCGACTTTTGTTGAGGATTGTACCACGAGAAGTGGAGATCCGTTTAGCGCCGCTGAAGCGTGGCGTTGGGATGAGTTTGAGATGAGTTTGCATGACTCTATGAGAGGAACTCTAAATTTGGACTTGACAAGAGACGATAGTTAGTCTCAGATTGAAACCTTGAGATTTCTCACGTCTCAAAATTTTACACATCCGTTAGAAACCCCGTGTGTGAACACTACTTGAGGTTGATGACCTCTAACTTTGTATGACCCACCTTATTCGTTATACTTCAACTCGCTATCATTAGCGGTTCTATTGTGTAAGCTATGGTTAAACCTTGCCGTGATGTATGCGAGCACCGTAGTTGGTCAATCTTTGAATTCGGTCGAATTCTTCTAAGGGGTGAGGGTGTAACGCCCGCACCATTTGCTTTATTTACATTCTTTCTATTTTACGTCCTTTATATTGACATCGTCATTTCATGTGCGAATTTCATCCGAATATGTTGGCATTTGAGTCTATTGTACACTTTTTGAGTATATTAATATGTGTTAGAAGTTTCGTAGTTGTTCGCATTCGATTTGGTGTGCATTCGTAGCTTCATTTTATGTGGTTTAGATTGTGTTTTGGTTGTTGTTTGGACTTGGTTTGGGTTTGGGATCACCTTAGAATCATGTGAGAACTTTTAGACATCATTTTGAACACCTTTGAGAAGCCCAGCGCTCTAGCGCGCATTGGCGCGCCCTAGCGCACTGTTCGCGAAGATTGCACAAATCAGACCAAAATTCAGCCGAGGCCGCGCCTTAGCGCGCCTGTCCCGCGCCCTAGCGCGCCACGCGCCTTAGCGCTGCCATCGTGCGCCCTAGCGCGATGCAGCCTCCAGCTTTGACGATTTTTTGAGTTGTTGACTTTTTGACTTATTTTCTTGGTCTAAAAAGGAGCCACGTGGGTGGGCTTACTCCTTAGAGACTCCAGATCAGTTTAGAGGGTAGAGGAGTCCTCTTCTCCTCATTTTATCACCCACATTTCAGCCATGAACAAGAGAGAGTTAGAGAGAGAAGAGGAGAGGGTCTAGAGAAAGAAATCACCATATCTCGATCGTTCGGAGTCGGAATTACGATCCGTCTTCGCCATTGTGAAGCTCTTGACTAGGAGAAGACATTTCCTGGGTTGCATGCTAGTTTCTATGGTGTAGTTTCGTTAGAGGTAAGTAACTATAATGTTTTGAATGTTTATGAGTTGAATTGGAATAATAAAGCATATAGGATGTGTAATTGTTCATCTTTGTGTAATTTCTTGAAAGAAATAAGTAATTGACCATTTCAAATGATATTATGTTAGTTCTTAATCAATGGCCATGTGTAGAGGTTGTCATGAGACTTGGTGAAGTGTTAGTAACATGTTAGAAAGTGAAACACATGAATTTCAAGTTAGTTGCAGTCCCTGTTTTGGGCTATTTTCGTGAAAATTCTGGTACTAATCTACTATTGGGAATTTGCTGAATTTTGGATATGTTGTTCTTATGTATGTTAGTTAGTTCTCTGTAAAATTTCATAATTTTTAGAGGTCGGGAAGTACCTCGTTTAGGTTGTGTTTATCGCTGCGCTGAGTAATCTGTTGCTGAAAATTCTGGGTGTTAGTTCCAACTTTAAGTGACTGATTGTTGATGAATATAAGTCCAAATGAGGAAATTCAAAGTGGTAAAATATAGTTCCAGATGTCTAGTTTCTAAATATGGAAAAGTTGTAATATTTGGATTTTTGTGGAATATTTGGTGAATTTAACGGTATCGTTGCGCGATGCTGGAGAAATCATGTTGTGTTAATAAACCTTGTATAATAGCAACTCATTGATATTTTGTCGTTAGTTTACTCGCTATGAATTTATGATGTTGTTTTGGGTACTTTATAATACCGAATAATGGTGTTGAGAATAGAATGGTTAATTAGGGATGATACTACGGTTCATCCCGATGTCTCGAATATTAGTAACGACTCAAATGGAGTCTAAAGCATATCGTTATAAACCAAACTTTTATGCGAATTGAACACTAGTCATGACCGACTCGGCGGAGTCGAATAGGATGTGATTTGTAATGAGTCGTGATACACATGGTACACGACGATAATGTTATGTGATGGTTTATGTTATATGAGACGAGTGTCTCAAGTGATTATAAGATACCGTAAAAGATCCCGAATCAAGTATTATCGTTATGTATCGCTTAATGGTTGTAAGTACGTGTAGACTTACGTATGTTGTGATTGTAAAGTCCGGCATTACGGACTTAGATAATTTAATTGAGTTGTATATTAGGCCTACTTTGCCTATTGTCATGTTTTGGTTATATGTCCAAGTGATTATGGACATTGTGTAATTGTTCTAGTATGTGATAGGACAATCATCCTACTTTGATGATTGCTTGTGTGTTTAATGTTTATTAGCACACTTTGTTGATTTGTTGTTGTAGGCTTATTGTGACCTACTTGAAACATTCGTATTGTTATTGAATGTGATTGTTGTGGTATGCTCCCTACTTTGGAGTATGACCGTTTATTTTTAAATGTCGAGTAAATATTCTACTTGAGCATTTAGTTAGTCCATGGCTTAATTGTTAGAGAGGGGTGTATTGACGCGATTATTACAAGAGGGGGCTACGTAATAGTCGAAGGCCAATACATTGGCTCGCCCTACCGTTGGCCGCGGTAGAAATGGCGCCAAGTGTTTGTAGGCGAAAACCGCAACGTTGGTAAGCTATTATAGGGGTGTTCTTTCCGGTCGTAGTGACCGTGGCACCGGGTTTTCTTTTGTGAATTTCAAATAAAATGGTTCACGATTCTTTATCGTATGATTATGGTTTCATATTGGTTCGAGCACGTCAACAACGGCTCTACGATTGGTACAATATTGGTTGGTTGGTTGGAACTATTGGTTTGGTCGGAGGTGTACCTCGACACTGTATCCCTTTAAATGTGTTTACTTACCGCTCTTATATGTTTCCTATATAAGCGAATGTTGGTCATGATTTCCAACTGGTATGGGACGGTTGGCGATCATTGAGCCTCTCGTTAGTATAGGGTTGGTTGCCTTTATGTGCTCCTACATGTTTACTTTCCTGCTATATTGTTGTGCATAATGCCATGCCATATAGTGACATGCTGTAACTTGTCGATTCTTGATTAAGTTAAATTTATTACCAAGATAAGTGCATATAGAGTCTTGGTTTACTATTACATTCATACTTATAGCACCCAATACATTATAGTATCTTTGAGTCTTTTAGACTCACCCAACAACCTCCTCGGTTGCGGGTTAAGTCCAGTAGCGAGTCTTGGAGCTTGGAGTTAGCAAGATGTATTTTTATTGCCATTTCCTTCTTATTTCTTGTATTGTGAGATTATGAGGTTCACTAAGTTATGTAAACTTAGTCTATGGGTAGAAATAGTTGTATTCATTAGATTTGTGTTTGGTGCCGACTTGTGTAGTCGCGCCAGTTGTCGTACTATATTATTTTGGATTCCTGACTCGTGGTATTTAAGTATTATTGTTTCTCCGGCTCGTGTATTTAGCCGTCGAGGTTTTAATTATTGGGTTTATCTTTAGTGTTGTTCTTCGGCGTATTGTTTAGCCGTGGAGGTTATTTTTATGTTGTTGGAATTTTGTTAATCGAGCTTTGAGGCTCAAGTTCATCCGTTGTTCATGCCTTGTTTTTAGCATTCCGCCGCTTTGGTTTTGGTTTCGAGCTTTTGTAACTCGCTTTTTCGATTGTTCTTGTTAGTTTGGCGCCAGTGGGTTCAACATCGAACCCCGGACTCGGGTCGTCACACAATCAACTATCTAATTTTTCAAAATTAGTAAGGGGTTCATTGAACTTTCAAATTATGAAAATTATTGAGTTTTCAACCAATCCCTGGGTCCCGAACGTGGTTATATATTTTTTTTGCTAAAAACTTTTTTTAAAAATACAGTAACTTGTAAATTGCCAACTATTTAAAAGTTGATTGGCCTAAACGAAAGGGTAAATACAAATTTCGCAAACGTTTAATGGAAAATTTTAACCGCGGTCCAAAAGGGGGGCAAATTAGGACCAAAAACTCAATATATTTGCATAATTTAGTAGTTCGGAATCGCTTTTCAAGTTTTTACAAATTTAGTTGGCCTAAATATGTTTTTTTTTCACGTTACTATCAATATTGTAAAAATAGAAATTGTGGTGATACTCAAAGTGTTGATTGGGTATCTTTACAATGAGTATAATTAAATGGAAAGAGATAAAGATATGGAAAACTAGTGGTCACATGACACACTTGTCCATATCCTAATGAATATCCAATTTTGATGCTTTTTATTTCTTCATGGTTTCTTAATAAATCTATAAAATATAAATTGATATTGACTATTCTTTCTATATATGCTAGTATTATAATATAAGTGCATTATGTAGCCCTTAATTGCCTAATATAAGCAATTCTATTATTATACGATTAATTACAATATTAAGAAGGACACATCATTCTCTTTCTTGCACCAACCAAATTTAACTTTCACCTTTCTTCCATGAATTAAAAAAAAAAAAAAAAACAAATTCCTCACTTTAAGCAAAAGCTTCACTATGTGACTTTTTGAGGATAGTCTTCCTATTGGCTAGCTCTAGTTGACAAGGGTAAAAAGAGGGTAAGTTAGTAAGCTACCAATAAGGTATCAATGTTGGAATATTGATTTTGTATTCCTTTATATTCCAAAACGGAAACTCTCCCCCCGAGAGCCCCCACATCTTAGCCCCATGAGAATGTGAGAGGAAAAATTACGGTGACTTAAAAAAGCAATCTACATTGCTCAAAAGGATGTTAATGCCCTAAAAATTTCTTATTTCAACTAAACATAAATCCTTTTGAGCACTAAAAGTACTTAACAATGTAGTCAATGATGTTTTTGTAGTTTGAACAAGATTTTTCATTTATGTTTGAACATTGATCGAGTAAAAATTAGCGTCTCGAAATTTAAAATAAGGATTGAGCATTGAAATATATAAGAGACAATATGACCAAATCAAAATTTGGTAATTTCTTAATTTGTTAAGGTAATGTTCTGTTCATTTTTATTATTCATAGTTTTCTAGTTGTTTTGGAATGATTGAAAAAATAAGAAAGAAATAGAGAGAGAGAGAGAGAGAGAGAGAGAGAGAGAGAGAGAGAGAGAGAGAGAGAGAGAGAGAGAAATAGTAGGATTAACGAAAGACAAAGTGAAAACCAAATAAAAATATTCACAAACCATAAAACTAACCGCGTAAGCACAAAGTTTGGAGTTAAATTAGGATACTCCTTTCCTTTCGAATCCGATTCGAAAGACCAATTTCAAGATTCAAAATTCTGTAGATTAATTACGATTGGACTTGGAATTTGGATGGCTTTCAAATTACAAAAAGCATCCAGCCCCATTTTGCAACAGTCCAAACACAAATCGATGATAAATTAGATCCCCGCAAATTGGATATTAATGAGGTCATTATCGTCATTATCAAAAAAAAAAAAAGAAAACCGCTGGAGTGAGAGAGTGAGATCGCATTTAACGTGCGCCGTAGGGTAGCTTCACTCTGGTCCACAAAAACACCAAAACCCGACCGAATGGGTAACAATAATACGTATATGACCGTTACTTATTGGTATCCGGAAAACTAAAAGGAGAGGTGGTCCCATTTTTCCGCCGGTTTCTCCAACGGTTCAGTTCAAAAAACCAAGAACTCTCTGGAAACGTAAGACGGATAACCTGACAGTGTACGACACGTGTCTTACTTCCAGTGGTTCTTGATATGTAGAGAAAGAAGCTCTTAAGCGCATCAACAGTGTAAACGTAAATGTAAAAAAATTAGGTGCTACTTAGAATTTATACATTTAAAAAAAAAAAATTTCAATACAATTGTAGAATATAATGTGTCAACTAAATTATTTCTTATTGGTTATTAGATAATTATTTTTTTAACTTTCAATGCACGTTGTGAAGGAGGATGTGAATTATCTAATAACCAATTTTTTTCTTTGAAAAATGTGTAAATCTTAGGTGGCACCCAATTTTTTCACATTCACATTTGCATTGGTGATGCTCTAAGGGTGAGACCAACAATAGTACTTGGTTCATGGATTAAGAAAAAATAATTTACTTGATTATTAATATTAGTATAATGTGTAATTTTTTTAATGCTCATGTGTATGTGGCCTATAATTAAAATAGGAAAAAATGTAAGGGTAAAATGGTAAAAGTAATTTTCTAAAAAATAAAGTTTTCAAACAAGACAATTATTTTGGAACGGATAAAAAAAGAAAGGAAGACAATAATTTAGGAACGGAGGGAGTCCTATTTACAATTTATCAAATTATTTCCAACAATAGGTATTAAATTCATTGTATTAAATTTATTTTTAATTTTTTATTAAATTTATTGATACTTTATACATTATCAATTATATAAAGTACGACGGTTGTTTTAATTAATTAATTTTTTTTCTAAAATAAAAATTTTGAAAAAATTATAATCGTCATTTGTCATAATATCAAAATCAAAATAAATTATAAATTAATGATAATTTTGCCGACTATTGCCTCCAAGCCCACCACCCAAGACAAAATTTGATACCTTTTATTTTGACTATTGAAGATGTTAAGACCTTGAACTAGGTATAAAAATTTATATTAGATACTTATTGTTGGACTTGCCCTTAACTTTTTTTATTTTTATTTCTCCTTTGAAATGGGGTTTGCCCTATTTGTGCTAAGCTACAAGTATACATTAATTTTCCATTTTCATTGTAGAAAATATATTTCGCGAGGTTTACTTAATAAAATACATACATTTTGCAAACAATGTGACTTAGGTCTGTGGTTTACCACAATTCCTTCATGAAACTTTCCTAATTTACGTCAAATCAAATCGAGTAAGCCTAAAGAAAGAATTTACCCACTTAGCCGTTATGTACATTAATTCAATTCTGCTCAACCTTATGTGACAGTGACATGCCATGACTCAGCCTTTGGTTTAGGATTTAACAGTTGTAGAAATTAGAAGAAAAGATGTTAAATTTTTCTACATTTATATACTAAACTAAACTAAACTGGAGTAATATTTTATTATTAAAAATATTAGTTACCATATATGCAGTACAACATGGAAATTGCACTCCCATTTAACGGAAAAGTCTAATTGGGGATATTAAAAAACAGTGGTTTTTGGCTTTGTTTTATTTGCGAAGCTCTTCTGCAAGTATATTAGTTATCCTTATGATTTTCTCAAAGGACCCACGCCATATATAAAAGAGTAATGTTATTGGTATCTAAAGAGTATTAAATTTTTTACATTAAATAATATGTTAGCTAATGTAGCAGTTGATGTGGTACAAAAAAATAAAATTAAAAATTATAATTAATATATTATATCAACTGACATATTATTTAATATAAAAAATTTAATATTTTTTAAGTACTCATAGCATTATTCTATATAGAATAGAATGACTAGCTTCTCAATCCTTATCATTGAGCCAGCCAGCTCACTTCTAAATTGTCACCCAGTATTTCCATGTGATAAATAAGAGCCTTAACAATTAACATCCCCCATGATTTTCTAGCTTTTAAGTTTTTTAAGTTTTGTGTTGATAACACAT
>JACONP010000105.1:0-16272 GCA_016624345.1 Platycodon grandiflorus
GACCACTAAAGATGGAAACCTTGTTGATAGTGAGGTTTCTTCTACTGATAGATCCATATCCAACTGTGTTTGCTCAAGCATTGTTGCCAAAAATAACAGGGGGCCCTCTTTCTTCAATGACATTTGATAGAAGATTTATGTTCTTAGTTATGTGTCTAGAACAGCCACTGTCTAGGTACCATAAAATCCTTTTTCTCTGAAGTACTAGCCATGAAGCAAACCTGAAATATAACAATAAAATTCATGGTCCCCTTTATTTTCCTTTTGGGTCCAGGAGGTTAGCAACCTTTTAGAACCCATACCTGTCTAAGCTTTGGAGTAATAAACCCCTTAGGCTTTGGTATGGATCTCAGCAGGCATTCATGGACCAAATGACCTAAGAAATGATATAAATTGCATTGATGGAAATTACATGTGTCAACATGATCAACCTGGTCTTTGGTAGGCTTTTGAGGAACTTTCTTTACAACAGTAGCTAGGGGTGAGAAGAATTTTCCAAAAACGGGATCGGACCAATGGAACCAGACCGAACCAAAAAAAGTGGACCGAACCAATATTTTTGGTTTGGTTCTGGTTCTGATTTTTAGTAGAACCGTTTATTTGGTTCGGTCTCGGTTTTGAAAATTTTAGATTGGTTCTGAACCGGACCGGACCAATGTATATTACAATATATATATATATATATATAAATTAATGTTTAAAAAAATTTAATTTCTATTTCTAGTTTTGTGTAAAAACTTTTATTGGGTATAGAAATTTAATGGACAATGGAAGTATGACAATATGACTGAGAAGCACTTAGCATTATTGTGTGTGTATATTATGCATTTGCAAACATTTTTCTTCCCCTATTCTCTATTAGCAAAGTTGGTAATTTGTTGATTGCAATATCATAACATTTTTAATTGTTGAATGGTCGATGTACTATCATTTTTTTTTCTTTTGTGGCTTATTTGTATTTTTAATATTTTATCATTATTATATACTTTTTAATTGTTGTATGAAATATTAAATTTTATTATTTATTTGTCACCTCAAAAAATTAAAAGAGTTTATTCCATTAGGACCGTAAAATGTGCAAGACCGGACCAATTAGAACCGGACCGAAGTATTGGTTCTCATAACTCTTGGTTTGGTTCTGGTTCTAAATTTTTTAAGAACCGGAGTATTGGTTCAGTTCCGGTTCTCTATTTTTTTTTTACGAAAAATGGACCAAACCGGACCGTGATCATCCCTAACAGTAGCCTTTGGTTCTGCAGGCTTGTTGCTGGTATGCTTAAAGGGTTTGGGTTTAGTTTTCTTAAATCTGGTGTCAGCAATCCTTCTGTTGGCAGGACTGCTAATAGGAGATTTAGGAGTCTCAAACATTTTCCCTTTAAGCTTACGATCAACAAGCTTAGGAGCATAATCAGTCCGGCTTTTGACAAATTTGACAGGTTTTAGCAGAGTCTTCGCAGGCCTATTATCAGCAGCCTTTGCGTTAGCAAAGGTTCTGGTTGGAGGCCTTTGAGGCTCTACACTAGCTGATGCAAGATTTTCATCAGAAGACTTTTGCTTATCCTTAAATGCTTCATTGAAGGCTTTCCCAAATTAAACCTTAGGATAGACATAGGGATTTGTTATAAAGACAACACCTTGTCTACCCTTGTTTTTGGGGTGCTGATGCATTACAGGTTCTTCATCAGCTTGCTTATAAGATTCACCTTCATGAAATTTAGAAGTTGCGCTATAATTGGTTTCATTATTAAAACCTAAGCCTGTTTTGTCCTCACTGGGCTTTTGAATTTAAAGAATATGATCAAAGGTATCCTTAGAGTTGTTCCATGAGTTGATGGTCTTTTACAACTCATCTTTCTCAGCAGACAACCCTTTAGCATGATCAATTAGGCAGGCAACATTTTCATTCAAGAATTTGATTTCCTCTTTGAGCTCGATACTTTCGTGCTGAACTCCATTGAGTGTTTGTAACTCGGATCCCAGCGTGGATTTCTTAGCTCTAAGTTTCTCATGATTCTTAGCCAGCTTTATGTAAGCCGTTTTGAAGTTACTGAATTCCTCAAACATGTCTTGAGCAGATTTGAGTAATTCTTCTCTTGAGGGCTTATCATAGCACTCAATATTAGCTTGGCTAGGAGAGTACTTAACTTCCTTTCTTTGAGTTATAGGTGGGACTCGAGTCTAAAGCAACAAGGCATATATGTGGCTGCTCCGCAGAGTCTCGGTCATCATCCTCATCAGAATCAGTTTCAAACCATGTAGCAATCTGGTCATCCTCAATGTCCTCAGCCAGCATGCCCCTTTGTTTTGAAAAGGTTTTTGAGGGCCGCTTCTTATAGGCTTCAAATTTGGGCTTTGGGCATTTAGAAGAAAAGTGACCAAGTTTCATACAGTTATAACACACAAGCTCACTATTCTGTGAGTTATCAGCAGCCTTCCTAAAAGGTTGCTGGTGTGAATCATTCTTCTTAACTTTTACGAAACGTTAAAATTTTCTTACGAACATGTCAAATTGTTCGTCTGACAAAACATCATTTTCGTTTAAAGAAGTGTATGGTTTGGGTTCTGGTTTTTGTGGTTTTGGAACTATGGTATAAAAAGAAGGGAGTTTAAACTATTTGTCCTGGTCTTGAGCTAGAATGACTTCTCGCTCGTAGACTGTTAAACTTGCATACAAACTACGAAGATGCATGGTGTTTAAATCTTTGGACTCTTTCATAGCAGTAGTTCTAACATGCGATAAACCACCTAATGAAGATAGGAATCTCATGTTGACTTCCTTCAAACTATATTCTCTACCTAAGGAATAACAACAATCAACTACCTCACAAAATCTGTAGTAGGCTTGTTGCAGTGTTTCATTGGGATCTTTTCTAAAGGAGTCGAACTGTTGGATGTACGTGTATTTTTTGTTGTCTCTTGTAGCTTGGTCTCCTTCCAAGTACTCAATAATGGTGTCCCACAATGGCGTCCCACATCTCCTTGGTAGATTTGCATCCGATGATTTGTTGGTAGGTGCTTGAATCAATAGAGCTTGCAATGATGTTAATGGCTTTGCTATCGAGCTTTACAAGTTTTCTTTCTTCTTCCTTCCATTAGTTCTTTTCCTATGGAATTTATGGATTACCACCTCCAACTTCTGCAAGTAGATTAGGCTTAATAGGAATATGAGGATCTGATTCAATGCAAGTCCATAAACGACTGTCAACAGAGTTCATATGTCTCATGACCTTGTTCTTACATACATCAAAATGGCCTTCGTCCAATATTGGGACGTGGTTCGCATTAGATATAGGTAGCATGTAGTAAGCCATTGGATCTTTCTCTCAAGAGGTTAATCTAGGAAAAATAAATTTTTAAAGAGTTAAGCTCCAATACCAATTGTTAGTCCCGAAGGGCTCTTGTTAGGTTAGGGGGGGAGGTGAATAGCCTCATGACAATTTAAAAGTAATCACAAGTTTCTTTTCCTTGGATAAATGTTCAGCCAACTTATTAACTAAGTTGGGGCAGTGGAATAACTAAGGAAAGAAACAGTAGTGAAGGGCTAGTGAAGGGCTGCTGAAGTTGTATGAACAATTCATTCAGTAGTCTTCTATAAACTGCTAAGCTTTGGACACATCAAGAGTAATAAAATAATAAGCAATTAAAGCAGTATATGAACATAAGTATTTGAAGTGGTTCACACTATAAAGAGTGCTACGTCCACTACCAAAGTAGTCAACTTTGAATTTGAAATGTGCACTATTTTATCCACTAAAATGGTACAAAGAACTAATGGATCATGTACAAAAATACTTTTGACCGAGTGTTTACAGTTGAGAGGAATAATCAATAAGATATATTCACTCTCGTGTGTGCTTTGAATAGAATCAGAAAAGACAAACTCAGAAGAGAAATAAAGACTAAGAGTGTATGATTGTAGCTTCTTCTTTGAGTTTGTTGGAGTATTAGCTCAGTCCTCAATCTCTTGAATGTGCTTGAAGGTTGGTAGAATAAATGCAGAATGTTCAAGCTTTAATGTTCGCAAGAGATGTTCAAGAGATATTTCTTCCAGTATTCAGTGTTGATTATATACTCATAGAGATCGATTGGACCGTTGGATTCAGATCGTTGAGTGGAGATCCAACATTTGAATTCATTAAATGCATATAGCTATTGGTCTTCATCTTCATTGGAGCTTTAGACTGATCCTGGTTTTCAGGCGGACAGACAGCCTGGTGTTGCAGGCGGCTGTGTAGTCTTGCAAAGTGGAAAAAGTCTTCTTTACTAGAAATGGCAAAGGTTCAGACTTGCAGAGCTAAAACACTTTTCTGCTGGATACACAAATGGGGAAATCATTTAATTCACCCATGTGATCCTTTGAGAAGTGTGTTTGGGTAGTCAACTTTGAATTTGATCAATTAGATATATTTGAAATAATATCAAGTTGATAAATATCTTAGATCTGAGCTGGACTTCCAATTTCACGTCATCAGCCTTCTTTGACACAATGGAGCTTCAAGACATGTTGGAGCTTTCAAGACCTCAGGGTCTGCTGGTCGAAGGCTGCTAATCTGCGGAAGAACCTCTAAATCAACACTAAGTCTATTCTATTCTATTACAAAAGCTTGATTCTAGGATAGTTGCCACCCTAACTGGTATGTAACCCTTTTAGCCACTATACACTAGAATCATTGTGATGACTTCAACCGATAACAAATAGGAATAACAGAAGATAAGGGAGTACATTATGGAAATGTCTAATCCGATGTCAAAACTAAATGCACTTAAGTTAAAGCTATTCGAGGACTTGCTCGTGTATTTTGTTTTGATCTCTTTATGCACACTTTGGACATTTCAAAGTGTTTTATAACTCTCAAAAGGATAAACGGACCCTTAATGAATTGATTTCTCACTGTGTGTAAGAGGAGAAGAGACATCTGAAAGAAAAGACTAAAAGTGCTCATTTGGAAACTACCTCTCAGAGAAAAAAAAGATAAAGGGAGCTGAAGGTACTGCAATGGGATTTTCTCAGCAGAAGAAGCCAAAAACAAAGTTTAATAAATGATACTTTTGGAGGCAGCCGGGGCAAAGTAAGATTGCCCCAAGTACGCCACTTGGCATTTTTAAAAGGGTACACTTCAAACTCCATTAATCGTGAGCGTCACCTAACTCCATTGGAACGAAGAACTTTGACATCTTCAACTTGGAGAGTTAGAAAGTTTCCCCCGAGTAACTTACACCAATGACTTTTCATATTCAAATGTTATCTAGTTAAATATATAACTGGATTGCAAGAACATGATATGATGAATGTATCTTGGGTATATGTGGAAATGTCTAGTCCCACGTCAAAACTAAAGGCATTTAAGTTCAAGCTGTCTAAGGACTTGCTCATGGATTTGGTTTTTATCACTTTATGCACACTTTGGACATTTCAAAGTGAGTTATAACACTTAAAAAGGATAAATGGACCCTTTACTAATTGATTTCTCACTGTGTGCAAGAGGAGAACATGTAGCTGAAAGAAAAGACTAAAATTGCTCATTTGGAAACTACCTCTCAGAGGAAAAAAGGAAAGGAAGTTAAAGGTACTGCAGAGGGATTTCTGAGCAGAAGAAGCCAAAAATCGAGATCAGTAAATGCTACTTTTGCAGATAGCCAGGAAAGATTACCCTAAGTACGCCACCTAGCGAGCTAAGAAGGGTACACTTCAAACTCCATTAATCGTGAGCGTCACCAAACTATATTGGAACCAAAAACTTTGATACCTTTAACTTGGCGAGTTAGAAAGTTCCCCCTGATTAACTTACACCAATGGGATTTCGGTATTCAAATGTGATCTAGTTAAGTATATAACTAGATTACAATAACATGATATGATGATTGTATCTTGGGCATATGTATATATGACTTTGAAGTATCACTCTTTTTTAATGAATTCATGATATAAATTGGGGTAATGATTAATCTAAACTTTGTTATAATAATCATGAAAAGTTTAACCTAACTACATGTCACTAACGCAATCTTTCTGATGTCAATTTTAATGGTGATTGGTGTCGGTAGGTGTAATAAGTTAGAAAAGAGTACGTGCGAAAGGGAGTGTACTTGGTGGCAATGCGATGGAATGGCTGGTGGCTAAGGAATGGGGTAGAAGAACAATTAAAATATTGAGTTATTTTCAAAAATTTTGTAAAGCTTTGTAAATTCTTTATTTTACCCTTGAAAAATAATCAAGTGCTAAGCACATGCTTTTTCTAACTAGACATTTTTCTAATGCCATACACCTCGTGGACCAACAAAGTACGAGAGTTACATTCTTTCACCACTCAGCTGAAAAGTGTAGGTACAGGGACTAATGGTAGAAATATCTAGAGTATTGGGATGAATAATGCACTTTACCCAAAACATTAGACATTCATATGGATATCAGAGCGTGAACTCACAACTCTCTTATATTGTTACTAATCTACCATTATCAGAGTCTCGTCACATGTTTTGCACGTGCTTAGCATTTAATCAAATACGAGTCCCTTTCGAGTTCCCAATATTGACATTGTCCTCTATGTATTTAAATAGCCTCTAGGGATTTTACTCGTATTCTTCGTTCCTCACATATGCAACCCTGTTTAGGGTTATAACTCATGTGTGCTGGCACACCTTTGAAATAGCCTATTCTTAGGTTTTCCATAGCCAACACCTTGATGGTCAGTCAATTCCCTCTTTTTCACTCTCTCCCTCCCTTTCTAGCATGCTCATTTTAGTTTCCATTATTTTAACTATTCTTACTGAATGTTCTTATAGAAGATGTTCTTCGTTCTTTATCTTGAAATTTGTTTATTTATGAACTCTTTATTTGCCTTTTGGATTAGTAATAAACATCATTTAATTTGTTTATGATAATCTCAATTTATTCTATAGCGATTTAGATGACTCCTCCATTTAATTTTGACCACATATATATATCAAGCTTAAAAGTATGAATTAAGTTGAAATTGTTTGCAATCCATGAGATTGGGCTCTTGATGATCTGAACAAAGACCAATTGAAAGATGAAGATTATACAAAAAACAAATGTTCGATGAAACTTGGTGAAACTATTCCACCTTAAAGAAGAACTTGGTGTATCAAGGTATAAATTTACAAAATCATGATGCAATTTTTATACAATAGCTTTGATTTCACAAGATCTAGACTCGCCCACTAGATATGTGCTAGATCTATGGTAGATATGCACTAGATGATTTCTTTTACATATGTATCATTTCTCTATGATAGTTTTGATTTCACAACAAGACTAGCCTGACTAGATCTGCTTTAGATATGTTCTAGGTATGCGGTAGTTATGTTCTAGATATATGTAATTTGTGTTTCTGAATGCCCTGTATCACTTGATGCACTATAAATACATGAGGTTGGTAATGGCCCATTGTCGACAAGATATTGATGTTCCTATTAGTTGTTTCTTTCTGTGTTGGCCAGGAATCTTAGTGCTACAAATGGTTGGTTGTTGTCCAATGAAATACAAGAGTACTTTCCTTCCAGTGCTTTCAAAACAAGTCTGATTCATCAAAAAGATAAACTATCGTTCAGTGAAGATCACATGAATATGGCCATCGCTGATTAAGTTGAGACCAAAACCAAGTTAAATGGGAAAGAAAGTAGAAATATTTGTCAAACATGACATGTTTTTGTTTCCTTTTCATTACACAGATAGAAACATAAATAGTTAGCAAACGTATTTTTGTTTCTACTCATATCTCGTCTTTAATTCATTTCTATTGTTTATTATATAACACACTAAAGAAAATGTATTTTTTGCTACACACAAGGGAAATATTAGGTAGTTTAACTATGTTATAAATACACTTATTGTTAAACTTAGTAATATTATAAACGCCTAAAAAAAATTTAGATTTTCTTGACCAACCAAAATTAAATTTCTTTTAATTACAATTAATTATTACAACCCCAATAACCACAAAGGACACTCTTTAAAACGTCCCAACAAACTCCATTAAACCCCCAAACATAAAGGGTCAGTTATCCTTCGTACTTCAGTTGGTTAGTTGTGATTTTTGGACTTTTTCTTTCTTTAGTCTCACCAACTCTCTCTCTCTCTCTCTCTCTCTCTCTCTCTCTCTCTCTCTCTCTCTCTTAATTATTTTACAATAAAATAAATTAAAATAACTAAAATCTTTAAACCAAGTCACTAAATCATGAAGTCAAGCATACCCAATAATCTTAAGATGGAGCCTCAATTAAAATAATAATTTTTTTATACAGCCTAATTCCTCCAATAAGTGTATTGCTCCTAATTCCAATAAGTTGACATTAATATTATTATGAATAATTCCCTAATTTCTTCTTATATTAAAAACTAATACATTTTTTTATACTTGTATGTTAAGCTAAAGCAGACTGTACCTTGGGGATTCTCGTCAATTTACACCACCAGGATGGTTAGATGAGCAACATTCATCAGGAGAAGATTTTTACATATGATTGAATTATTATCACTTCTAAGAATGGTATCTCACACTAACACCAGAATAAATGTCCTACGATTTTGTCATTTTTTCACTTGTAATATTTTATTTTTCATATGTTAGGTTATTGTATCTACAGACAATGAGGATCATATGAAGAAAAACATGTGATTGTTGTTCATGACATTTCACTTGTGGTATGTTTTTTAAATCTTGAGAAATTTATCTGAAAATATCCTTATATTTACGGGTGATTGTATGTTATAAGACTTCCTTTGTGTACTACATAGACAAATACAAGTTCCTGCCCTTTTGATTTTGAGGGCCAAAAGTAAGTTGGAGATGTAAACTTATTTTTAGACTATTGGTACCTTTATCGAAATAAATTTTCCGATAAACAACCATAAATAATGTTAAATAGACTTTAGATTTTTTTTAGAGCAACAGATTTAGTTTACATTAAGCAGTGCAGTGCTGTACATTACAACTACCAATGCATCGGCAAGTTGTACCATACAACACCTAACCTTTTTCTATAAACCAAATCTATAATTAAAATATGTTGCTCTAGTACAACTCATTTCTTTTTTTGTTCTCGATACTTGTGCCAGAGGTCTTCCTTTTAATTTTATTTGTCTTACAAAATTTCTCGTTTGGCCTATGCGATTCTTTAGCACCATGACAACATCAATTAGGCGACCTCCAACACTATAACAAAATCAAAATGTTGTTCATCTTAACTTACAATTTTGAACACACACACATACATGCATGAGAAAGACAGAAAAGAGAAGTAAAGAGATAGAGAGAGATAGGGAGAGGGTTGATTATATGTCTATCTTGAAGTTAGAATTTATAACGGTAAACTATTAGAAAACCTAATGGAGGCATGACAGACCTAACAGAGATAGGTAATTGACCTATCTTCCCCTACTCTTCCCATTTCATATTCTACAGTCTCTATACTCCAAGTCCCAACCAATACCTATCCATAATGACCAGCCATACTCAGCTAGCTCAACATGAACACAACATTAAAATACCCTAACCTAGCAAACTTGAATCAACATTCAATGGATTGGCATATTATTTTTGTAAATAAAGCTCTATATCCTCAAGATTTGAGATGAGAGAGAGTGAGAGACTAGGTTGAATTGAACTTTGTTATATAGACAATGAGGATATCTTCATGGAAACTATTTTGTTTGAAATCTGATTTAAGAAATTAGGGGTCAAAATTAATTAGGGTTCATCGTTTTAAAAATTAGAGGAGCCTTAATCTTCTCATGATGGCTTTCCATAATCAAAATTAAGTAGGCTGTAGAGTACACTTTGGCTCCCCCAATAATATTTTTGTAATTAGTGCTGACCGTGTTGAGAGTGAGAGAGATAGAGATAGAGTCTACTCATGAGTCATGAGAGTGAGAGAGAGAGAGAATCTTTGTTAGCCAATGTGAATGTAAAAAAAATGTGTTATTTAGAATTGACATTTTTTTAAAAAAATAACACTTTTTAATGCAAATGTGAAAAAGCCTTGTAAATATGATATGTCAGTAAATTTTTTTACATTGTGTATGAGAATGTGAAAATTTACATTCTAATTGAGGGTGTGGAGATATCCTAGTCATTATTTTTTAAATTAAAAGATAACTAGATCTCATCTCTATCTTCACTTTAGTTGTGGGACCCATGTTATATGAGATCAAATTCACATTTGCATTGGAGATGTCTCTTCTAATTGAATGTGAAAGAAGAAATAAAAAATGTCACATGTGATTGAGGATGTTAATTACCCACAGCCACGTCCGATCAAATCCACGGTTGCATTGGTGATGCTCTTAGAAATCTATTCCGATACATCTTCAGTTAATAAAGAAACAAATACTAACCAGTTTCAGGCCCAAGGCTAGTTCTCTCTGGAATTGCATTTTGCAACTTGAAGCTCTAACGCGATTAGGATTGAAATTGATCTTAATGTACAAAATCCCCGACTAGGAGCTTCAGAGGAACCTTAATCTTCCATGGTTGTCGAATGCTGGAAAGATAGAGAGAGAAGAGAGAAACGACATGAATAGAAAAGGGCTTCGACTTTGGAATTCTTATTTTTGTTTTTAGTATTTTACGTTTTATTAAAAAAAAATTTCTAAAGGACATATAGCGATAGCAAACCTATCCCCCTAATTTTCTCAATTTATTATTAATTTTTTCTTCCGTAAAAGCTTTTGTGACCTAAAATTGCAATCGCTTAAAAACAGTACTAGTAGTGAAATGAGGACTGAGCTTGTAGTGGGAAAAGTAATCTTTAAAGAAGATGAGTCGAAGGTGTAGAAAGAAGTCGATCAAACCTTGTTGTTTAGATTACTTTTTTTTTTTTTTTGGTGATTGAACCAAAATATAAACGATATAGATTTCCTATTAATATATTTTCTCACAGTCACAACGGCATCCCCATCCACCCTTTGCATCCAACCCTCTCAGATCTTCATCCACTTACTAGTCCTTCATGTTATGTTCACCAACTTCTTATATGTTCTATTTCAGGCGACATTGATTGTCTTCTAAATACAAGGCAAAATCAAAAGAAGACGACAAGTGAAGACTCTATTTACACAAAAAAGAAAGGGATCGAGAGTAACAGGCCAGGCATAGCACAGTGGTGTAAGCCAGAAAGAGTTAACCTACACTTACTTGATGCTGTTGATACCTGAAATCAAAGTTGTGTCTCCGTTTGGTGCATGGGAGTTGTTCTTGCCTTCTTCGCTGATCGATTCACGGGATCGAATATCGAGCTGCAAGTCTGTATTCTCTTCTGGACCTGTCCATGCTATTGGATTGACATGAGAAGGTTCGTGAGATCCAGGCATGCCAAAGTCGCTACCATTAGGTAATGCTGCCATACGAGCAGGACGCTTCCTTACATAGTTTTCCTACAACGGTCTTGGAATCTGAAATGAAAACTGTGACAGATGTTCTATGTATTCTGGATGTTCCAGCAAGTACCTTTGAATCTCAACCATGGATCGAAGCCTCTTACCTGATGGTGCAACAAAATAAACATTGCAATGTTGGGCTTATCAATAGCCAACAGCCTGCTGCCATCTTGCTCAATATCAGGTGGATCATTGCACGATATATCTGGACGCCATTCACGAGCTGTTTTGCATAAAAAAGGGCTGGTCCGTAACGTGCTGACGTATTTCCTCATATTTCTCCTTAGTTGGTATGAGCCTCCACTTAAAATAGTCAGCACACTAGACGGTGAATGCCCCCACGGAAGGCAAAGCTCTTGAAGATTGGAAAGGATCACCGACAGCTATGATTTCACCTGCGCCATTAGGAGCAAGATCATAAATTAAGCACTAATTGTTTCTGAGCATTTTTGCTAGCATCCTCATCATCTGAGCACTTGAAGAAGACGGCTCGTCTTCTTCTGAGCAAGAAATTTCGACATGCTCGTGAACCGTGTTTTCCACATGCCCATAGAAAGTAGAAGCATCAGCATCATGTTGTTCCCTTGTCTTTATATCAATGTTACGAGGGATATATAGTAGAGCCATTGAGGTTGGGCAGTTCAGTTTTCTCGCTATCCAGGAGACTCGGGAAAGAAGAACCATTGACGTCATGTTGCTCCTTTTTATCACCTTGATGGTAAGTTTTGTAGGCCGTGACTGCATCTGAATAAATCTCAATCACCTCTTTCAGCTGGAAATACTAATGCCAAACTCCTGTCACTACCATGAAAGAGTTAATTCCGAATCCAGCATCTAGTGATTTTTTTTAAATCTTTGTGCATATGCTTGAAGTACATACATTTGCTCTTCTCCTAGATAGTGGCTCGCAGGTTTATGGTGGGCTTGAAAACCTTACCATTGAAACTGGGACTCCTCCCTTTACTGATTCGCTTGGCAAGGAGACTCTCGGGAAAAGAAATGGTGGAAACACAGATAGCTCATCTAGTGGAAGTGTTCTGATGAGAAAGGAAGCGTCATTGGTTAGAAGCTCAACTGCGCAGACTCCAACATTGGGTGAGGAAGACTTCACAAAAGAAAAAGATTGGCCAGACGACGTATTGACCGCAACTGATCGTTATGGCATCAATGTTTGAATAAAGTTGAACTCGATTATTTTGAAATGAGATTTTAGTTTGATTGCATTGTAGATGATTATGTTTCATTTTGTGGGCTTAATCCAAGGTTTTGGTTTTTATCTCTAGTGTCTTGTATTGAGCCATATATATGGTCTGTTTTTTAACTTTTGTTTGTATCCAATCCATTCTAGCTTGAACTAATACTCGTCCTAGTTGCTGTTTAATTAAGAATTACTCGTAATACGTTATTTTACTCTTCACATTTTATTTGCAAAAAGTGAGCAAGGTGTTGTAAACTATTCAAATTATTAGTATTTTTAGCTTGTAAGTTATGAACTTAATTTGTTTACTCTATGATGGCCGAAAAACTATATATCATATATAGTGATCCAATTTGTCTAGTGAAGTATAGCATTTATAGAAAAATTTGCAACGTAGAAAATCAAAAAATGGTCGTCTAAGAAATGTTGAAGAAAAAGAGCGCTAAGTTGAAAAAAAGGCAAAAACATATATCGGTCATTGATGGGAAGGCCAGATGTGCATCGATTATTTGAAAATGTTATTTGGGCCAAAGTTATCCAGAGAGCTCGTTAATTTTAAATGAAATTCTATTTTACCCTATCTTCGCCCTCATCTCCTTAATAAAATAGGGGTAAAATAGAGATTTCATTTAAAATTAACGTCTGGCATTTTGCAAAGATAACTCAAGTACACGCTACCAAATAACATTTTCAAACAATCAGTGGCTGAATTGCAATCTTTCCCAAAGTACAGTAACCCGATTATGTGTTTTGCCTGAAAAAAACAAAGAAACTTAGGGAAATGGTAAACTTACTAGGAAAAAAAGAAGTTATTGTTGCAGATTATTAGCAAATATTAGGAAGAACTTGAGCTAATGCGGAATATGACAGTCCATGAAGTAGTTACTGCCATCCGAAGGTTTCGTATTTCTTAGTGATCAGTTCTACCCTCTAAACTATCTTTTCCTAACAAATTTCCACTACCCTTTTGTCTGAATGGCCATTAGCTTTTGCATCTTTGTGGCTCTTACTTATTTAAACTATCTTACTGAAGGACACAAAAATATATAAACCAAAAATATACTCCTAATTAAATATTTAGAAAGATATACGAAACGGGCCCACACACGCAAAGTGTGTCCAGAAAGCTATGCCCCCTATAAATAGGGGGCTACCTCTCACATTCTAGGGACTGCTTCATGACTAAGCTTCCTGACTAATTAAGCTTCCTTTTTCTCTCTCTCTCTCTCCCTTCACACACATATGAGCACACTTGTGTTTTCTCTCTTGAGATGTTGAGATACTGATTATTACACCGGAGAGTTTTCAGGAAAAATTCCGCCTCATTGTTTACTTTTACAGACATTGACAACGCCAAATATCCTTCCACGATGACAACAACTTTCACCGGATGACGACTCCGGACATGTACTTATGACAACACTTTCGGCACCCCCGGTATGGTGATTATTTTGGCATCATTAGTTGGTTCCATTGCCGGGAATGACATCTTTCGTCAGTCATGGCGAAGCTCTGTTCAAAAGGTGCCGAAACACCATTAAAAACAACAAAGCCGCAAGTTGTCCACATGAACTAGACGAAGTAAATGAGACCGGAACAGAAAAGTGAGACCACCATTAATCGTGACACTGGCCAGACGAGCACGACCACAAAAAAATCACAGCCATCGGAGTAAAAATGTGCCCGTACGCACCTCAAAGCCGCCGGAGGCGAACGCCAAGAGCTCCGAGCAGCGATCCGAACCATTCCGCTTCCAAACAAAACCAAATGGTACTGGGAGCTTCGTCTTGAAAAGGAGAATCCAAGGCCACCGAGATCACCTCCATCGGTGGTCCCACGCGCCTCCACGTGCCGCCTGTATCTGCTGGAGCGCCACTGCCTTCTAACAAGCCGACCACGTGCCGGCCTGGTAGATCTGACGCGCCCACAAACTGGCGTCCTCTTGAAATTGCTGACAGGCCCTTCAACTCCTGGAAATCTCTGGGAGGCCCGTTATCTTCTGGAAATTGGTGGGAGGCCCCTTATCTTCTTGAATTTTAAATGGGCCCCTAAATTATTGTAATCTGGCTATTCAGCCCCTATATTTCTAAAAATGACAATCTAGCCCCTCAAACTTCTTATAATGATAGAAAGGTCCTTTACCTTCAAGAAAACTGTCAACATGACCCTCAACTTTTGGATATGACAATTTGGCCTTCATATTTCTGGAAGTGACAAATTGGCCCCTTTATAATGTTTTAAGGTAACCTCCTTCCATTTTTCACCTTCAAATTTCACATTTGTTGCTCCTATGTTCATATTTTTAATATAGCGAACATATAAAATGCAAAATGAGCTATCAAATAGTAGATTGAGGATAAATTTGTAATTCATATAATATTAATTGCTTATAATTAGTGCAAATCACTAATAATTAACATGCTATGCTCATCAAAGCAACGTCACGATTAAAATTAGAATATCGAACGTGAATAATAGTACTTTGTTTCTTTAATGTGCTCGTTTAAAATATATTCTTTTACACATTTGATGTCATAAGACACGGGTTTATTCTCTTATAAAAATTATGACATGCTACTCAAGTTAAAAATGCTACAATCCCATTTATTTATTCGCTCAAATACATCAAATTAGTTGCAATGTTGCACACCTACTTTGCGAATAGAAACGACTCAAACTCTATTCATCACTATGCTTCAACTGCGAATGAACTCATCATGCAACTCAATTCTAATTTTGATCGTATAAAGCTCGTAAATGGCTTGTGCTTTGTCATCAACCTGGATTACCATGCTACTAGCCCACGGAAAATACATTAGTACGAGAAGTACGCATTAATCCATGCTTCAATTCAGTCAATTCGACAATTCAAGAATTCCCTAACGTGCTGCCAGTACACTTAATTCTAAAAATGCGCGAGATAACATGCCTTTTTTGCTTACGCATCACAACTATAATATTGCATCATGACTAGCCATATTTTATAGAATAAAACAAATTGATGGTTGAAAACCGGCATCATTTTATATAAATCATTTGTAAATACATATTGTCTGCCCACTCGTGTCAAACACGCAAACTCAATATGCAATTTTTATCTCGACTGCCGAGAGCTCAAGCTCGACATAACATGGCTAGCCCTATAATATTATATTAGCATAACGTGCACGCGTTACTATATGCTTCAACTCCGTGAACTTGCACACTTTTATGAGTTTACAATATCTTTTAATAGCGCAACATGTCGCCACCATGATTTATCCTCGCACAATGCGTACATACATATGCGATCTTAACTTGTATAAAATAATAAGATCTTTTGCCTATGCAATAGCTACAATTATTCACTGCAATTCACATGAACTGCGAGCATGATCACTTTATCTACGCGATGAAAAAAATACATAATATGCATCTCAATAAAAGGAGAATATGTTTGATCTGCAATGATGCCTGTACTACATTTTAAAAATGCAAAGTACAAGTTAATAAAGCCTCGACGGCCACGAGCAATAACACGTTGTACTTCTTAAAAACGAACCTCGCTGCAAGTCGAGGTCACTTCTAAAAGGCCTGAGAGCCTTCACTAAAAAGAACCTCGCCACATCGAGGTCATATTTCAAAGTGGTCCAAACACCTATCGAAGTATTTATTACTCAGAATTTGAAATATGTAA